>BMAO01010679.1:0-251336 GCA_019973975.1 Trichonephila clavata
TGAAGTTACGGCTGCTGTAATAACAGCCTTATCTACACTCGAGCCAGAATTGTATTTTGCAGAGTTCATTCTAAAAACGTTAAATGGCATGTGGATACTGGATATTATTAAGGCAATAATTTCATATCTTTATGCTAATCATTCTTTATATGATTTTGAAATCCCAGTTAATTTGTGGATCTTTCTGATACAGTTACAATGCCTTCGCCCCAAAGTTGTTAAATTTTGTAACTGATTGACGTAAAAATTCACAACTGAATAAAGATTAGAATAGGGATGTCCTTTGCAAAGTCAATTTTCCACTGACAAAATCAATCTCCAATTAACTTTTTTATAAATATTTAATAAATTTTGTTATTATATTTTATATTTCTCTATAAAATTTTATTTCTGAAAATCTCACCCCGGAGCGCCTATTGCTTAATTAAGTAGCTTGTGGCTACCGATTCCGAGCTCCGAAAAATTAACTTCGCGCTAAGGGTAATCTGTACTTTTAACTCATATTTCAAAAGCACAGGGAGAGGAGAAAATTTAGGGCCAAACCTGACTGTTGACAAGTACGTGAGGCCCAAGACTTGACTTTGCAGGTGGTAGAGGACCCTAATTTACTCCGTTAAGCCACTGCATTAAGCCAACTTTTATCATAAATAGTCCATTGGACATTTATTGGTTGTATATTAATGTAGCATTTCGTAGCTTCTTTAGAGATTTTGCGATAGGAATCTGAATTTTCAACCACGATCAAGAGATGAGGACAACATCAGAATTCGCATCCCATTCTCTAATATTGTGTACTTCCCGAGTGAATATTAACGTCGCAATATTCAGCTGTACGAGGGCTTTTGGTGACGGACCTCGTAATTTAGAACCATGAGGACGACACCTGAGATGGCACCACTCACCTAACTACCACACCAACGGGAGGGCATTTGAGTTACAATAGATCTAACGTACATCAGTCCCTCTATACAGCGGATCTTCAGTGTCATCTGCCCTCGATCTCGCTGAGAACTTTTTTCGTGAACATATCCTAAAATGGCTAAATGAAAGAAATAGTAAAGCTCGGTTTGATTTAATTGGTTAAATCTTGACAGATTTAAAGTGCATCGCGCCCCTGCACGGTGGGTCTTTAGTGGTACTGGGCTCGACCTCCTGACATGCCAGACATGATCCGTTACCTTGACCACTTTGCTACCACAGCCACTTGTGTTTTTCAAACGTTAATAGTTAAAGTTTCGACAGATTTAACAAATCCCCCTTCCCCACCGTATATAAAAATTACTCTTTGAAAGAAAATAATAAAAATATCGCTGGGTGGATGAACAGAGTTCCTAGCTCTTCCCAGCTTTAACCTCTAATCATTAGGATTTTGAGTGACTGTAACGTTTTCACTCTTGCCTTGTTAATTTAAAGTGCTAGATAAATAAAATATAAACTGTAGGTAAATTAAGAAAAAAACGACTTTAAAGATACTTAAGTGCTTTATAGAATGCATTAAGTGCTTGGAAAATAAATTCAAAATCACTGCAAAGCACTGAAAATGAGAGCAGATTTAGTTAATTATGTGGACAGGGCGTATCCTGACCATTGGAATGAATTGAATCAACGACGAATGAAAAAAGAAATAATAAATAAATTCTTTAAGCCCAAATAGGTCACAACGCAAACATTTTACTAAGACCTAGCATTAAAAAAAACTTTATCCTAAAGATTGCGGCATAAAAAAATGCATTTAAAAATTAATTGGTTGCGTTTCAATGTCGCATCCTGAAGCTACTGTAGCATTATTTGCGCACACTACTCTCCAGATTTCTGAGTGGCTGCGGTAGCTTAGTGGTCAAGGTATAGGATCGTGGCTGGCATGTCACGAGTTTCAGTCCAGTACCACTAAAGACCTACTATGCAGGGGAGCGATGCACGTTAAATCTGTCGAGGACTCAAACGTCCTCTCGTTGGTGGTGTAATAATTAGGAGAGAAAGGGGGAAACGATCTCAGGTCTCGTCTTCCTTCACTTGACCATGATTTAAATTGACGAGGTCTGCTGCCAAAATGTGTAGCTTGGAGAAAGTAAAGTTAATATTCACTACCACTCAGAGGATTTTGAACGCTCTAACGGAGAAGTTTGAGCTACAAATGGCATACACGAATATTACCCTCCAAAATAAGTATTCCTTAAATTCTTTAATTCTTAATCGACTCTAACATAAAGCTTTTTTTTATCAAAGTACACTATTAAAAGTTTTATCACAAAGAAAGGAGCTTATGCCTTAAGGACACTTGGTTCATAATACATTGAATAATTTGAGATTGAACTTGAATTTTAGCTACGAACAAGGATTAAGGATATTTAATCTGCACCCATCTCTACAAATTTTTACGATCGTGAGGAACTTGAGCTTCAACAGAACTAACAAAAATCATTCATTCCATATAATAATAATTTTCTGGTGGAAAATAATTTCCTTCACTACATTAGTTGAACTGGTAAAGTGTTTCTATAAAATTATGACATTAAACAAGTTTTATCGCAAAGAAAGAGGCATTAGCTTAAGTCCTAGATGATAATTGATTGTATATTACTGTCGCATTTTGAAGCTTCTCTATGATAATACATGACAGACCTCTGAAATTTCAGCCATGATCAATGACGTGTACGAGATCTGAATTCACATCATACTTTTTAAATTTGCGTGAACGTGAAAAGTCTGAGATTCGATTGATTTAACTAATATATTCCTTAATATGTCTCACTTTAAAAGAAACTTTTTACAAAAAATATTCTTTAAATGTTTCATAGGTCTCACAACGTTTTAATTAAACATGCCATTAAATAAAAATAACGTAAAAAGTGTACTAGAAATTTAAATCTCTAAAGTCAATTACAGTATAAAGATCAACTAAATTTAAGCAAATTACAAATTTGATTAATACTCGTTTACAAACATATATCTCTATATATATAAAGGAGAAAGCGACTTCACTGACTCACCAATACTCACTTCATCACGATATCTCCAGAACTGTACAACTCTTACAACTGAAATTTCAGGACATAACCTTCATGAGAAATCGGCTAAGAAACGGATTTTATGAAATTCTAACCAAAAGGAGGTTATACAAGGTGCGTTATAAATAATTGTTCATTTAAAATACCTACGTACAATCTTGAAATTCGTACAGACATTTTCATGAGTAGAGATCCATAAAATGAGTTTGCGGAAATCAACCTCAAGTGGTGTTGTAAATTTTAGGGGCGTTGTAGATAATTACATTTACTTTGCTTGGCTGACGCTCAGTCTTAAATTGATAAGCAGACCTTCATAGAGATTAGCTACCAAATGGTTTTGTGAAAATTGCCCCTCCCCAAGTGGCATTATGGGGATTATGGGCGTAATAGAAAATATTTTGCTTAACTACTTGACTCACCTGCTTGAATATTGGTAGGCATGTTTTTCTATGAGTAAATATCTACAAAATGGGTTTTGGGATAATTTACCACAAGGGTGTTGTGGGGAAGGACATATAATACTGACTTTAAACTAGATCACACTCTTGAAATAGGATAAGAAGATTACTCTTATAGGTAACTACAAAATGGTTCTGTTGAAATTGACTCCTGAAGGGCGCTAATGAGCTAAAAAGGAGCAGGATAGTTATTTCCATTTTAAACTACTGGAAGCACAGTCTGAAATAGATAAGAAGAATATTTTCATGGAGTAAAGATGTTTATATAACGTGTTTCAGAAAATAGACCTCAAGTGGCGCGAGGGATTTAAGGAGTCATAAATAATTATTCCCATTTCTTAACCATCAGACGTACAGTTTTGAAATTTAGTAAGCACCCTTTGGTAATAGTAGAGAACCGCTACAAATGAGTTTTAAATCAAAACCACAAATTTCATTTCTGGGATTGAGGAAGTGAGAGGAATATTAATCGTTCCACTGTTCAGCTACATAATGCACTCCGCGTAACTTGACGTTCCATGTAATTTTGAACCATGGTTAAGGAGGACGACAATTGAGCTGGCAACCCCTCTCCTAACTACCACACCACACCAATGGGAGGACGTTTGAGCTCTCGTCAGATTTACGTACATCGCGCCCCTACACACGGTGGGTCTCAGGTATCAGTCGAACTGGCATGCTAGCCACGATCCGATGCCCAGATCACTTGGGCTAACAAGCACCATATTCGGGAATTAAGGGCGTAATAAATAAATATTCTGCTTTAAACTGGTTATATTTAACACCTGAAAATTGTAGGCACTTCCTTCCTTCGAACAAGTTTTTCAACAAAGTAAATTGAAAATCACCCCTAAGGATGGTTGTGAGGAGTAAAGGAGTTAAAGAAAAATTACTGCTTTGAATAGCTATACACACGTACTCTTGAAATTCTCTAAGCATGGAGGAATGGGAACTTGCTTGAAATGTATTTTACGGAAATCAACTCCTAAAGAGCGGGGTTACTGGGACGTATTGACAAAAACTCCTTTTCGAACAACAAGGACTATACTGGAATTTGATTGCATTTTCCTTAAATTGAAATCTGGTGAATAGTTATATTGAGAACGACTTGAACGGAATTACGGAGGGCATTAATAAAAAGTCTGTTTTGCTCATTAGATTTAGATTTGAGGATTGTCTTGCCGTTTATTCTTAAGGAGTAGAGATCCAATGAAAATTAGTTTTGCGGAAATCCACTTTCTTATAGTGTTACGGAAGTGTACATCATTCTATATCAATTTAGAAATAGGAATTGTATATAAGACCTGTTCTTTACATCAAGAATTACAGGTATAATTATATTTTCAATATAATCGAATTCTAATGCTAAGGCTTAGATATCAATAATTATATATTATATTATAATTCTACCACATGATCCTTTCTACTTAATTGTTAATGGTACATCCTTCAGACCAACGTTTAGTAATGGGTTAACCCGCCTAATGAATGTATTTTAAACTACACCTATCCACCCACCAGATCATGTGGATTTGAGAAGCCTATAAATACCGAGATTCCCGGACTCAACTCTCTTCGCCCGCCACTCGTCCAATTGCTAAGCTCCATACTTCATCCAGCATGAAATGCAACTAACTAATTACCTATGAACTTTTTAGCCAGATACGGGTCTGAGGGTTCCAGAAACCCATGTACCCGAAATTATATCCGTAATCCTTAGACCAACTCTTGCTTCTGTATTTTGTCTGCAACATGTAGCTGCAGCCTATTGTGCATCTGTTTTCTTTGTTCAGTTGTCCATTTCATGCTTTGTATGTTTAACAAGTTTATATGTGCTCAAGATGTGGATTAAATAGTACATGTAGATCGGGGTTCGAGGATTATAAAATCAATGTAAATAGCAAGGCAATTCTTAAGAGCGAGATGAGTATTTATTATGCAAATCAACTTGAAATACAGATCTGGGGCCATGTACCTGCAGAATAAATAACAGAAGGATTTCACCCTCACACCGACACAATAAGCAGTGTCTAAAATTCACGTATATAATGGCTAATTACAAGCACAGCTGAGCTTATCAAATTCAAGGCAAGTCTCTAATCAATCAAAACAGTGCTCACTACTCTGCCAAAATCAGACTGGCTGCTATGGCGAGTATCTCTCATTTATAGCAGAGGCCGAAAATTCTGGAAAAGATGCACTGCGCCACAGATCGTAGTTAGTGGATTCTTTCACTAATTTGAAGAATCCAGGGTCCTGAACTCAAATATGGTCACCAATGTCACCAAATTGGTCACGCGTAAAGTCGCCAAATGATGCCAATTTGGCTCTATCGCCACTATTTCAGCTGTTACCAATGAATCACCAATATAAAGTAAGGGTCGGTTTGCCACTGATATAATCTTAACATGAAATAAATATAGAGTAACATAAAGGCATTTCAAATCCAAATTATTTACTTATTTCATAAATAAAAATTGTAACAATAGATTTGAATAATCATAGGACTGTCTTCACATATCCAAAGATCAATCGTAATTAATATAATCTATCTTAAGATTGTTTTCAACGGCTACGTCTTATTTCATATATATTAATAGTATATACGAGGCAACATCGTGAAATACCCAGCGAAGCGGGTGGGTAACGGCTAGTGTAATATAAAATCAATTAAAAAACTGATGTCGTCTTTAAAACTAAATCCTCACTGAAGCATATAAAATACGATTGCGATGTTTTTCACACATATTTTAATTAAAATAATTAATATATATATATATATTATTTCTACAGACTTTTAATGTTTACATAATTTAGCGATAAAATGATGGTATAGTATATATAACACTGGAGAGAAATATTGAAAGTGGTTATTTTGAACTAGTTTGCACTCATGCATCTTGTATATTTGTTATTAGATTAGATTTATTTATTAGTTATATAATGATATGAACTGTATTTGTGGTTTTTAATCCTTACAAAATTTAATTTTCTTAGGCTTCTTTCTTCAGTAAAAAAAAAAATGATCGAAGAATCCGCGTAAACAAAAATTAATTGAGGAACTGTCGTTAACGTGTTTAGAAAATTATAACAATAAATCGAATGATGATAATATATTGTTATTTCTGTCATTATTCTAAGAGAATCTTTTACACGATTACGCTCACAAAACTATAAAGATCTGTCGCTTTTCCTTACACTGGTCTTCAAAATTTACCATTACTTTTTTTGAGGGTTAAACGAAGAAATAAAAAGAATTTGTTTTATATGTGTATATATATGGAATTTTTTCCTTCTAAAGACGGATTAAAAAATCTGTAACGCGCAAATTATGTACATTTTGCTTTTTATCTGAAAGATTTAAGACAATATTATCACAATTTTCTTTTCATTACGTGCATAAAAGAGTATTTTCCAAATTATTTATAAATTGATATTGCTTTACGTTTTCAATTTGAAGCTTAAATTAATTTGTTTGTAAATTAACAAAAACCCCGTTGATAAGTTTGAACAATTCATTTTAGATTAAACAAGCCTAAAAATTTTAATCCATTTAAGGGTAATAAAAAATCTTCAATCAATAAACATTTTCCTCAAATGAAAAATTATTTTTGACAGAGACAAAGACTGGAAGCATAAAAAGCTATCGTTCACTTTGTATTTTTGTAGCTCCATTAACTTTTATCATCTTTTAGCACGATATATATTATAATACGAAACATATTTGGAAATAAACTGTCTACTCAAAGGCATGATAGAACGCGGAAAATACACAAACAAACACCATAAAAGTTTCTTTCGAATCAATAAGTACCATAAGGGCCTATTAGTGAAAAATACACATCCAGATATTTTCAGTACCAGAAGGGTTGATTGATAAGATCCAACATATTATTCCATGACAGGTATTTAATATCGGCACGAGGCAGCATTTTTTTGTGTTTTTCTGCCTCTAAATAAAGAATGATGAATGAAGCCAGATGATAAGCTAAGAAGCTCATATCTGCGGAACTGTCACGCCACAATGCCGAAGAGGAACTAACTGATTTAGTATCTTATAACATGAACGAAATTAATGGACCGACACAAAACCTAATCAAGGAACAAAAGCAGGCTTCTTTTATTCGAAATTGGATAGTTAACGGGATTGATTAGGCTTAACATCTAATTCGAAGAGGAAGTATTGATGCTATTGGTTGAATTATGCTACACATTTTTGTTTCTGATTCACAGGTATTGAATCTAAATCCAGAAACAATGCCAAAAATGAACAATTTATAGAATTCGCATTTCTACATTTTCAGTCTATTTTTCTTTCGAATTTAACTCGTTCTAAATTAAACTGGGGAAATTCGGAAATAATACAAAAATCGCGGGAGAACTTTCTTTCCTTAAAAAGGTAAATGGTTCTTTTAAGAATTACCTTATACTTTTTCGAGTTAACGCAATGTTCCTTTTTCTGCCGTAATTCACCAACGCTTTAAGTTTAGTTCGGTAAGAATCTTATTCTTCAAAAAGCTTGTGCCTTTTAATCCTAATTATTTGAAAGGTTATTTGTTGTTGTTAACGTACATTTGTATTCTTTCTTCAATGTGTATCGAGAGTTTAGTTGCATGATTTTTAGTTGTCTTAATTTTTAATGAGTAAAAAGTTTTATAATTAAATATATTTATGTTTTCTCTTAATAAGCACTACATTTCAAATTAATGATCCAGGGGAATTTCCGTTAAACTTTATTTTTCTTTGTGTAAAAAAAAAGTTTTAAATTCTTACAAATATATAAGCGGTTTTTTGGTATGTTGTTTCAAAATAAGAATTTTTAATTTTGCCAAAAAAATTTTTCTATAGGTATGTTTTGTTAAAAAAAAAACCGAAATGTGAAACATATACATTATTAAATATATTAAAACATAATATTTTTAAATACATGTAAAAAATTAAAGCTATATAGACATATATTTTGTTCAAATTTACTAATTATAGTGCCATTAAAATTAAATGTTCATGGTTTTGAAAGTTTATTACGATAAACAAACAAAAGTATATAATATAACTTTGAACAATTGAATTATATACTTTTTCCATGGCACGGAAACATGACTTAATGCATTTGTTATGTGCCATACTTTTTACAATAAAAAACTTTATTCCTTAATTTTTCTTAAAAACTTTGTTACAACCTATTTAAAGGTTAAAAAGATAATTATTTCTTTTAGGAATTATTAGGAATATCGAAGAACTGATATATATTTATATTGGGTATATATGGAAAATTTTATATAAAAATAGAATGATAATAGGAAAACTTAAGAGAGTTGGGTATATATACCCAATATATCTATTAATATACCTTAATATATACCCAATATATAAGTATATATTGGGCATATATAACCAATATATATTGAAATTGGGAGTATCTTCGGAGACTAAGGTGTGGACGCTGTTGGCATTCTCATCACTTGTTCGAGGCTGAAAATTAAGAGGTGTATCAAGAATAATTATAGAGTATTTTGGAAAATGTGACATTAATTCACAATTAATTAATTCTGAAGGGCGTAGGCTTATGTTCCACTTCTTTTTGAACTAAAAAATGTTTTAATGATGTATTTTAACAAAAACGTTGTATTAAAGCCTATTAAGGATTAAGAGATTTTTTTCCTTTCCAAAGAACAAGTACCATTTTGAAGGACTGATATTGGATAAATCTGTAGTAGCTCAAACTCTGTACATTAGCGCAACATAGGAATGTAGACAGCATGGCACGAACTCAGATGCAATCCACGTCACTTGATCATAATTGAAAGTAAAGAAAAGTACTGAGAAAATTCCTAGATTATCTTCAATATTCAACTGTAAAATAAACTACCAGATCACCAAGGAAATGACTGATGTCACCCACTTTTAGATAAAGTTTTATTTAATTAAAAATTTTAATAAAATATGTCTTTTACATTCTATTGAAGGTTAAAAGTATTATTTTATTATCATGGGAGAATTATTAAGTAGAGTGTTTAATATTTGTTAAATCAGATGAACTCATGTTCACACAGATTTGGAGAATATGGTGCGAACTCAAATGTCATCCTCGTCACTTGAACGTGGCAGAAAATTAAAAGGTCTATTGCAGATTATCCTAGAGCAGCTTTCAAATGTGCCTGTAACATACAACCAATTAAATCTCCAGGACACAATTTTTGGCCATTCTCTTCACAAAATATTTTTGTTTAATGTGTATTTTAATAAAAATGTTGAGCTACAAAGTAAAGATTGAGAGGATTTATTATTTTTTAAAGGAATAATTATTATGTAGATAGCCTTATATGTTTAAAATCTTTTGAAACTCAAACTACACTTGGTTCGCACAGTTTGAAAATTTGGAGTGTAGATTGCAGACTCGGATGTTCTATTTACGTCACTCGATCATGGATTCAAATTAAAAGGTCAATCACAAATTATACTAGAATAGCTTAAAACTGCTACAATTACATTCAAACAATTTTTCCTGAAGGACATAGGCTTAAGCTACTCTCTTTACGGTAAAAGTTTTTTTAAAGCCATTTTTTAAAAAACATTCTGTTACTAATTTATAAAAGTTTATAAATGATGCAATATTTTAACATTCTACTAAATTATTATTTAACGAAGGTGATTGATGTTTGTTAAACCTGTCATAACTCAAAATCCTCAAGTTCGTGCAGTATGGAAATTTCGAGATAAGTTGTTCGACTTCAAATGTCGACCTCGTCATTCGATCGTGGCTGGAAATTAAGCGGTTTATCATGAATAATACTTTTGTAGCTCCACAAAACGTGACATTTAGATACATCCGATTAATCGCCAAGAGCAAAAGTTTATTCCAATCTCTTTAAGATAATTAAACTTTGTTTAATGCCGTATTTTAATAAGAAATATTGTGTTATATGTTTATAAGGGTAATAAAAGGATTTTTTTTAAAATTGTCATTAAATAAACATTTTGCCGAGGATCTGATATTTGTTGAATCTGTCGAAGCTCAAATTCCTCACATTTTATTACTACGGAAATTGGGAGAGAAAGGTACGTACGCATTCTGATGTCAGCCTCGTCTACTGATTATGGTTGTATATTAAAAGGTCTATAACGAACAATTTTAGAGTAGCTGTCAACTGCGACATTAAAATACAACCAATTAGTGCTGCTTCATTCTTTTTTTGAAATTTAGATGCTTGCGTACGATACTACGAAAAATGGTATGTAGGATTTATAGTATTTTTAAGATATATATATACACATTTTTTAGATCTGTAAGAATTCCAAAGGTTTATGTAAAAAAAATTAAAGGAATATACCACTATTTGTGTATATAACGTTAACTTCCATAATAATTTATAATGCTTTTAGTTAACATATCTTTTCATATAACGTACCCACATGTGCACATATTTGAGTTCTGAATGTTTGAAATAAATTATATCTCGAATTAAATAAATGATATGTAAACATATAATGGAAACTAAGAAATTTTACCAAAATGAGAGGTATCGGTGCACGCGAAGAAATCATATGCATCGTTCTTTATCAATTCCCCTTGATAATTTAGATTTTAGCTACATAGTTTCGTTAAATACCAGGTTCTTACAGTCAATGCAGCTTTTTATAAAACATTACTGTTCAACAATAACGCGTTATAGTTATCAACTTCTCTATAATTACAAAAGAAATTTGACATGCATGACCCCTTTTACGCGACGAGTCTTGAGTGTATTTGAGCTGAATCTCATAGCACGTCAGCCACGAGTACGTGGTCATGGACATCTGGCTAATTGGCTTGTAATAATGACTCAATGCCATGGCACGACATAAAACTCAGTGGCGTAGTAACCCATGAGAACAAATTCTACTTTGCCCATCTCAGTTTACGTGATCTTAGGTAGTAGATGTTCCGATCAGGGTGGTCAGTTTGTAGCAAAACCCTCAGTGATTAGTTCCCCAAGCAAACTTGGTACTCGTTTATCGATCCTTTGAAAGGATGAAATGCTGGCTCAACCTTGTCCAGCTCGGTATTTGAACCCCGGGCTAGTTGCGTGAAAGCGCGATGTACTGCCAATCAGCTACCGGGCCTGTGGTGCATCATTAGCTGCTAAAACACAAGTGGTGAATGTGGTCTCTTACGTTGGCTTACATTATCTTACATTTTAAACTCTTCAAATTGCGTAAATAGGAAATCGGAAATCTAAGTATAAAATGTATTTTTCAAAGTAGTTGAGCCGGTTTTCAATATGTCTTGCGACGCTTGTGGCCGTGGTAGCCTAGTGGCCAAGGTTACGCACTCGTGGCTGGTGTGTCATGAGTTCGAGCCTAGAACCGCTGGAGACCCACCGTTTATAAGGATATGTTGTACGTTAAATCTGTCAAGCCTTAAAAGTTCATCTACTGGTGTGAACATTAGAAGAGGATGACACCAGATCACTTGTCGTCCTCGTTACTTGACCATAGATTAACTTAACGAGATCATTCGCCAATTGCTCTCGTTAACGATACAGTGTGACGTGTTACATAATATAACTCTCGCTCAGCTCCAGTGTGATGATACTAACTAACCAATCCTTATGAGACAGAAGTTACAGGAAAATTCTACTTTTTCTTTAGGTTTACAGCCTAAAAATTCAGCCGGTTTTTTAATACAAAGACATCAAGAGAAATTGCTAAAAAAAATTAACTGTTTAATTATCAACACATAAATTGATATAATTGCATGCTTTTCTATCGTATACTTCATGAGAACAATGCGCGCACTAAAAAGAAATATATATATATATAAAGGAAATTTCGTAAAACTTCTGAGAAAATCAAATATTTTAAGAATTTATTAAATGCAAGAAGAATCGTACTGGAATGAAACTCAACTGAAAATAATATCCTGGGTTTTAATACTACATCCTGAAAATAAAGTTAGAGTTTAAAGGATTTTCCATTGATTCACTCGCATGTCATTCCTGCTGATTTCCTAATCCACATGCCTGTAACTGTGATTCTTTCGAATTGTTTTTACTTGGATCCAATTGACATAAATTTTAAGTACTACTTGTGTGGAGTTCAAGATCTAAAGCTTTATCATCATTGCATATATTATATTTTATTTTATTAATAAAATCAGCTTTTAAAGGCTTGTTTTGGAAGCATCCTTTATGCATATGTATTATCATTTCTTGATATTTTTTTTTAAAAATTCTCTTTAATTCTAATTGGATAATTTTAACAAACATCTTTTTTAAATAACAAGACCCATTTTTATCTCTTTTGTTTCGAATATATATATTATATTAATATACAGATTACAATTAAATAAAATTCCGAATAAACGTTATTTTTATTGAACATATTCAATATTTTCAAATGTTTCTATGCATTAGTTGTAATTTGTACATATTTTTTTCTTTTCTGAACAGCTTGTGATATCATGCCTTTGTAAAGAATCCTCTAGAAAATGACTGATTTATTCAAAGAAAAATTAGTTTCAAAGATAAATATTACCTTACTGTAATTTAAAAAAAATTAACGTTTCTTCATAAATATTAAATGAAAAATTGATGAAAACGAATAAGGAAGCATTTACTTTTCATCACCAAATGAAACCCCATGTGTGTTAAAATAAATGTTAGCAACACGTGTGTCATTACTAATATTTATTAATCAAACAAGTTGCTATATGTTTTTCAAAACAATAATACTTGTTAACATTCACTTTAAAATTTACAATAAATTTCAAATCTTTTGTTAACTTACAATGCAAATATTTTAAAAATATTTTCTTAAGAATATATAGGAGGAAAGCTTTTTTGGAATGGTGCATACAAATTTATATAAATTGAAAACATCCTCTTATATATTTTGTGATTGAATTTATCAATGGAACTTCAAATACATAGCAATTCGAAAATATAAGAGTATCCCAAAACATGTATCAAGCCTAATGTACAGAATATAATTTTGTTATATAATTTAGCATATTTCTTTGAATGATTGTATTGTCATATTGCATCAGTAAGCATTTTTTTTATTTATATTATGATAATGGAAATAAACTAAAGGAACATGTATCATCATATACATAGTATTTGTGATGGAAATGGTTTATTTCAACAAGTAAGCATAAATTCCATAATAGAGCAGAAAAGAGGTAAATTGTTAAATACATTCATACATAAATTTTTAATACGTGCATAATCTTAGTTTAAAATTCAGTAAAGAATTAACACACACACACTGAGAGAATATCAAAATAAAATCACTGTTTTAGAAATTGCTTGGTGTTACTCTTAAAGTTTGATTTAAGAGTGAAATTGAAAAAGACTCGAGCATTTCCTTTTTTATTCCTAAAGAATATTTAAAAGACGAAATAATTCTGAGATTTTTATTATTGAAATCTAACAGGGGGGGGGGGTTTAAAAAAAGTATATTTTCTGTTTTGTTTTCGGGTAATTCAAGACTATAAATAATGTATTTTTTAAATCAAATGCTTTAGTAATAATTTAGAATGCGTTTTTTTTCAGACTCATTTTACAATAGACAACAAATAAATTTAAAACTCCGCCAAATTTATTCCCTTCACTATCCCTAAGATTTAGTCTAAGGAAAAGAAATAAGAAAAATAGTAAAAAAAATAGTAAAAAGGCCGGCTCCCAAGCAGGGTGAAAAATGAAAAGCAAAAATCGACTAATCATATTTGCGCTATCCAAAGAAAACTTTTTAGTTGCTAAAATATCGCGCGCCCCTCAAGGTGGGAGCGGTCGAAACATAGGCGATATGGGGCGCCATCTCTCGATAGCCCCAGCACCAGGGACAGCCGCATCCGCCAATCTCTTGCTGACTATGTCAACGGGCCAGTGTGTGTAGCGGCACTTTCAGATCTGGGGAAAACGGACTGTATAGTTCGCTTCTCTGTTGGACGCTTCTCATCATATTCGCACGCGTAGACGTTTCACAACATGCTTCAATTCTGGTAAAAAAAAAAAAGACCGGATTGCGAAAAAAGTTTCAGTCGGGAAAAAGTTTGTTTTTGGTTGGTGGGAGGTCAGAAAAAAAAAGTTTCTCGTGTAGAGTGCGGATGAAGCACTGATGTAAGCGGGAAACTTTTGCGCTTTACTTTCTTCCCATTAAGGATTATTCGGCTGCGGTGGTTCGGAGGAGGGCCCAAAAAGAAGATGGGCCCCACGAGAAAAAAGAAAGTTAAAATGTGTTTTTTTCGATTTCTGCTCATTTTTGTTATCCCTTGGAGAGTGAAATCTCATGGTGAGTCTTACTTTTTTCATTTTAAATTAAATCTGAGTTATATTTAATTTTAATAAAATTTTATTTTGGTACTTATGTTTATCTTTTTTAATAAATAAATTTAATAAAAATCATAAAACATGAATTGTTTGATTTTTAATCTTTGACATGTGTTTGAGAAAGCAAATATAGGATTTAAGAAAATGAATATTTGTTTTATATAATTAAAGCTCTTTTTTATAAACAAATGACTTTTTCCAGACTTTTATTTTAATTATTCAACTTATAAAAGTTGTGAAGAAATGGATACGAAGTTTTTTTATAAGTGTGGAATAAAAAGTATGAAAAACTAAGGGCATACTTTTTCCTTTTTTCCGAGATAAAAAGCTATGCTTATTTTTATAACTTCTTTTGAACGAATCGTAATATTTTATTTTGAATAAAATATTCCATTTAACAAAGAAAAAAACTGCTAGAAACAGTTATAATCCCTTAAATTAAATAACTCATACAACTTCCTGAAAGCTACCTAATTAAACTATTAAAAAGAAAATAAAATTAATAAACTTTTTCTTAGATTAAGGAAGTGCAATTATTTTTGGCTTAAGCAAATATTCGCAAAAAAAAAAAAAAATAAGCCGCTTATAAAATATTTCATATTTTTTATTATTTCAGAAACTCTTGAAATCTTTACGGAATGGAAGACGAAAATCGTTTTAGCGTTATTTTTTTAATACGTCATGTCGAAGACGCATTTCAATTAAAATTTTATTTTAAGTACATCAACTAATGTAGCTATATCTTAAAAATTTTTCTCATCACCTTTTTATAAAACTTATTGATTAGATCTGCTTTGTCTTGTAGATAAAACTGAGACATGAATGACTGTATTGAGCTATAGATAAGAAAAATATAATCTTAAAATAAGGAATGGTTACTAAAACGCTTTATTTTTTTTCATGTCTTATTTTTTCAAATTTTTAATTAATTATTAGTATTAAAACTAATTATTTTTTGTTTTTTTATTAGTTTGGTTTTTTTATCAAATTTTATTTTATCCATTGTTTGACATAATTGTGAAAAATTGTTTTTGAATGGATAGTTAATAATGTTTAAGATAGGTGTTAAACAGAACATCTTTTTCGTAACAACAAATATAATTTTTAAAGTATGCATTAATTTATGGAATAAATGAACTTTTTCTTTTTAGTACTCGTGGATTGTTGCTACTAAAAAAAGAAACAATTTATAAAAAAAATAATTCATTTTTCAGTAATTTAAATAATTTGAAAAATTTATGGTACACTCAATATTTTAATACTAACTTTATTTAAAATATTTTTCGTAAATTTGCAAATTAAATAAACCATTTGTCAATAACTTTTGAAAACTTTTCTCTACGAAAAATTAAGTTTTCTTGAAATACAGTCAGAGTAAAAATATATTCTTAAAAGTCTGAGATGAAAAAAGAAAATAATTTGAGATTTATTTTAATTAGTCATCTTAATTATTTCTTGAATTTATTAGTCATCAATATTAATAAATTTAAGAATTTTTGTTGAAAAGTACTTTAAAAAATCTTTAATAATAAAATTAAATAAATAATATTAAGAGAGCGATAATTTTCACATTTATATTTTGAACATTACTTGAAATTATATGATAAATATCTTAAAATAATGTTCTTACAACTTCCAAACAATGAAAAAATTTACAAAAATAAATTTAAAAGAAACTTTGAATACTCGATATTTTATTGTTAAAAATTTCAATTACATTAATTTATTAACAAAAACAAATTAGTTTTATAGAATTTTTTTTATTCCAGATATTTTTTTTGTTCAAGTGTATGATCATAAAAAAAAAACTTTAAATTTCTAATAGTAAATTTAGTTCACAATTCACAAAGGACGCTTTAAGTCAAACACAAAGTATAAAAAATAAATTTTCAGATCCACTAATACAAATAACAAAAAAAATTTATTTTTTATAGTTATAGAAGATATTTTTAAGAAAATATTTCATACTTTTTTGTGCTATTGTAAGTATTATTGTGTCCAAACTAAAACCAATGCAACTGGCAATCCCAGTGAACACTTTTGATAAAATACATCGCATGCTGTTACTCATTGGAGGACCAAAATATTTTTTTTTGTAAATATATTAGAACTGATAAAATACTTATAGTAATATGAACTCTAAATATTCATCAAAATAAAAAAAAATATATAAATTGGCTTTTAAAGCACAAAAAAAAGAAGCCGAACATTGTGTGGCGGAGTGGATAAATTACTAAATAATGGAAGTTAAATGAAAATTTCTATCCTTGTATTGTAGTATTACATAATGAATAATGTCATTAGTTAATCCACTTTTTTAAGTACAAACACACATTTTTCGATATCCTTTTGTAAAGATGCCTTAAAGTTCCATCTGTGCTTTTAAGACTATATGATTCGGACTTAATGATATTTCGTGAAATCGATTCTAAAACAAAATAAAATACTTGATGGAATGAATGTTTGTCTTAAAGTAATCTAGAAATTTAGAGGGAAAAAAAATCTATAACCACATTTTTTTTTAAATAAACGTATAATTATTATTTGACCTTCAATGCATGCAAAGTAAGTAACATTACTATTTCCTATGGTAAACAAATTTTAGAATTAAGGACACTGCACTCAAAGACAGGATCATCGTCAAAAACGGATAGTAAACTGAAAAACAATGTTTCTCTTACTGATTGCTGGAGTGTTCAAATAACATTTACTGCAAAATCATTTTAATCCAAAAAAAAAAATGCAGTTACCTCAGTTTTGCCTTGACTTATATATATAAGCAATGATCGAAGTAATATCTTTAAGTGTGTTGTCAAATCAAATATAATGATGCCTTTTATCTACTTCTATGCACGCAAATTTCACGTTAACGTTCGCTATTCTCCGTAACTTATTTTTTGTATCAAAAGTATTCAATGCCAAAATGTTTAATAGATTTACTAAAATGATTTTCTTTTTCAAAAAAAAAAGACGTAAAATATTTTTTTAATTTTAAATTTCCAGATTCATTTATTTAAATATCAATACATGTTTTTCTTTAGCTATATTACACATTATTTTATACATCAACCATAAAGACAATCATCAAATATTGTTAAAACATTGCAAGTAACCATTGATAATATGGAATACATTTACTTCTAGAATGATGCACACAAATTTAAACATATCTAAATGTATAATATATGAATTTGTTGATCTATGAGTAAAGATAATTTAACAATAAAAACAGACTGGGTATATAAACTAAAAAACGCTATTATCAACCGATGTTTATCTTCGAACCCACAAACAGAATGCGTCTTAAACCGGTAGCATGAAAGAATAAAGGCTACTTTACACATTAACGAAAGAAAACAAAGCACAGTATTTGAAGCAAACTTTATAAGGCGTGTTAGCTTTCAAACAAGTAGCTCAAAACTCGAAGTAACTGTGGACTGAATAAAATATTTTTTTCTTATTTATTTAAGATAAGAATCAAATTATTTAACTTTCATATCACAAGAATGTATCGTTGCTAATATTTTTTAAATCTAATACATTTTATTTGAATGTAAACTTTTTAGTAGTTTTCTCACAGTAGTTGTGTGTAAATACAAAATATTTATAGGATAGTCGGTACTTTTCTGTTTCGCCGGCGCAAGCGATAAAGTGGCCAAATATTATACAACTGACGCCAAACGGAATATTTCCACTGGTAAACTTAAGCCATTGTACTTTCAAAACAGTCACAGTCGCTTCCTATCGGTAACACATCATAATGCTCAAAAACAGATGAAAAACCAATGAACACTAACATTTATAGCATTTTTTATGTGTATAATGTTTGTTGTCGCCAATAAGGTCTACTTGGCGAGATTTGGCATGGTTTAACGGAAAGTACCGAATAATCAACATCTTAACATAATGACAAATTAAAAAATTTTACCTTGCAGAAGTTATTAATATAAGTTATAAGTTTAAAGAAAAAACGAAATTTTTCTGGCATATTTTAATTATAAAAAGAGTTCATACCAACGTATTTTATGAGTTGAAATTTTTCAAAAAATAATCTCTATGCGAGGTAAATTCTATACGTTTATTAAGATTTTATTTATTTTTAATAATTATATATTTAGGAGTAAGTAAAACTTTGTAGAAAAATAAGTAAAATGAATTAATTTAAACAAAGTTTCGAGTAAATTTTGAAACAATTGCAGAGAGATTTCTATAACTTTAATTAAAAAGTAATATCAGACTTATGCATTGAAATTCCATTTCAAATCTCACTATCTCTAGCTGAAAGAACGATACAGCAAAGCGTATTTTCGCTTTAGAAATATGGATTTGCAGTTAAACATCAGATGAGATAAACTACACAATGAAACGTATCTATCTTGCTACATTTCATCCAAAAAATATAACGAAAGCAGATTTGAATTATTTTATCCGATTCTAAAATAAAAATTGTTTTGAACTTTCGAACTGCAGTGAAAGGAAGAGATTATTAGCATTGTGTCTTTTAATACTGAATTTGAATTACGATGATAAAATTTTGCAACGAAGTTAATCCTTTATACAGAAAAATAAATACTTCATTAACGATGGGTGTCCTGATAAAATGTATTATTCATTATTAATTTGAAATAGTGCGTTTATTTAAATAATTCCATGCCATGTTTCGAGGATTCTTATAAGAGTTGTTTATTTGTGTGTTTATCTTCGACATCTTCTATCTGATTCCTATGTATAGTCATTCTCTTTCTTTTTAAATTTATATTAACGTAAAACTATATTTTATATATAAAAAATATAAGTTTAATTTACTGAAATTTAATATTTTTAGTATAAACTCGCACCAACAAAAAGTTTATTTCAGAAGTATATGCATAAAAGACACAATTTGTATTTATTATTTGTCTTACATGTTTTTACTTCTTTAAAGTTATATGTTGTTTATTGAGATTCGCTGTCATTAACAAGAAAATATACAAGAAGCGTTTTCAAACAAAAGTTGCTTGATTTCATTATTCCTTTTAAATTATTTAACGAATATTGGAAAATTGGAAATGAAATAAAAAACATTACAATATAATTTTAATTATCATTCAAAAAATTTAATACTTTTTTATGTGAATTAATTCATTTCCTTAATATGAATATTTATAAAAAAAATCATTGAAACCGATTCTAAAAGAATATCCATAACTTAATCTTTCTCCATTGCACACACAATTATAACATTAAACTCTTTAGAAATCTGTAAATAATAAGCTAAATTTTTCTTTTTTTTTCCTAATAAGGATTTGAAAAAGAATATTTTTATAATATTTGAATAAAAGAATGTTTCCTGTTTATAAAACATAGTATTGTGATTAGAGTTTTTGAACTAAACTTTGCAGTAAATTATCTTAGCTGATTTATAAAGCAACTTTAAAATATTTATGTTAATCTGCCTATTTATTTATTATTTTCTGAATGAGTTTATAGGATATTTCAACTTTGTAAAATATTTCTCTGTTCAACATAAATACAGATCCCAAGCAAATACAGTAGTTTAAATGTTAAATGCATATAATATAAATTCATACAGTAGGTTCGATTAATAGTAACACTTCACAATCCCTTCCTAAATTGTAATTTGCAATACTTGTTTAGTATCCCTTATTTTCACATAATAGATGGTATATTTTCTATTTATTGCGAAATATATACTATATTCTATATTTATCTGATATATGTGCGTGCATTTAGCACACAATATAAATAATAAGAGAAAAATTGACTGTCAGAAGGATTCATCTAAGAGATTCCTAACATGTTTAGTAACATTAGAGCACAAGTCTTAATTTTTAGTAAGCATGCTACTGAAAAAAATATTTATTTTTTCACACTATGTGATTATAAATTATATATAATGATTATAAAATTAAAAATGTATCAATTTAAATGCCCTCCAATTGAAATCAAACCACATATTACTATTTCTTTCATTTGACCATTTTTGTTTATTGGGCATGGTCACAATTGCCTGCGAGATCGAGTGCAGATGCCACTGATGCACGTTAAATCTATTGTGGCTTAAAGACCTCATGTTAGTAAGATGTGGAAGTTAGGTGAGAGGGATCCTGCTCAGGTGTCGTTTTCGTCATTTGACCATGGTTCAGAATGACAAAGGTATGTTGCCAATAGTTTTCGTGTTGCTTTATTTGCACGTTATTGGGCCCTCAATCATTCATTCCACTTATTTAAACGCGTAAGTCTAACTCCGTCGTTTAAATAATGCAAATAAAAAATTATGAATGCTTAAGGTGTGCTATAATACTAAATACAGTTTTTTAGGGCATAGAAGACTAAAATTTCTCTAATGACATCATAATGCTAAAAAACTACATTATTTTTGTTTCGTTTAATACATTGTACACATTTTTTCCCTAATTTCTTCCACATATGTATAATTTGATTAATTGATGAAAGTATCAGTTCAGAACGTCTGCTTTAACTTTCGAAAATGTTTAAGAAGTATGAAAAGAGAGTGGTTAAAAATAAATAATTTATATTGAGCTTAAAATATTTGGTTGTTACATTAAAAGATTACGTGGAGATAAAATAATATTAAAAGAAAAATTATTTCAAGTATAATTATGTGTACATGTATGAATGTGAATTATTAGTTGTCTTTTTAAGAATTTTAGAAAATATAAAAATTGAAAAATTATATAATTTCAAATATTTAAAAGAATAAATAAAATAAATATAATTTTAATTAGTTCTTTATTAAAAAAATATTCTTCAAATATTACAGTTGAAAAATCCTATATTTATTAATAAAAATTTTCACTCTTTCGATATAAATAAATACACTATAATGCATTTATATCATAGTACTAAAAGAAGAAAAAATCACATGAATAATTTAATAAAAAATAGACAAGAGCATTTTAAATCTTAATAACAATTTAAATATTAATAATACATAAATTTATCTTTATATTGTTGAATTGAAACCCACTTTCGGTTAACTGTTTTTTTAAGCGCATGTTACAATTGAATTTCAGTAACAAATATAGCATTTACAGTTTTTGGAAAGAAAAAAAAATACTATTCACTCAATGTATTAAAATGCTTAAGAATAAATTAAATGAATGAAAAATCAAAAAATTTTGATGGACATTTAGAACGCAAAGTTCTCCGAACGTTGTTTCTAGAAATCAAATGACAGGTTTTGTAGAGTTTTGCGTTTCGTAAAATGTGATCCATCAAACAAAAGTCAAAAGTTTTCCTTAACGGATGTAAACGGCACAACGCTGTAATTCTCATTATGTAGTTATTTTTGGAGATTGTTCTGTAATAGTTGGATGCCGAAGAATCAAAAAGTTTGATGTGATTTATAGCTTTTATCAAAGAAAATAAGCTAATTTCGAAAGAAAATATCTGAAATATCCATTTAAAGTGACATCTGAATTAGGCATTGAAGATAAAGACAAAGATAAGAGCTTAATTTTGTTTCATTTTTACATATAAAGCACCAAAATATATTTAATTCATATGGGGGTAGTGTCTTCAGATATTAAATTAAATTTATTCTCGGTGGTTTAAACGGTACAAAAACTTGCAAAAGATTCACTTTTGAATGCTTAATGAAAGTAAATATCTGTTCTTATATTGAAGAAATACGTTAAATTGATCCGATAATCAATTGCTCTATTTATCTTGTTTTTCTTATTTTGGAGTTTTATATAATGATATGCACACAAACACAAGTGCACTTGCCTGCGTGTGTTCCATATAGGTACATATAATTTTTGGAATTTTTATATGTATTCATATACAGTATTGACCAAATTTGTTACCCATAAAAATTTCGAATTCTGATCAATCTATCTTACAAAATATAGATATTTTCAAAGTTTTAAAAATATTTTTAGGAATCAAACTTTTTTTCAGTCGTGATTTGGATTGCAATCTTCAGGGTTTAAAATGGGTTATCGTTAAATAAAGATCTTAGGGTAGGCTTTTAATTGCAATTAAATGCATATTTAACAAAAAATAAATACGAGTTGCTTTTTTGAATAACTGATAATATAAATACAGAGTAAATTGCGTGATTAAAGCAAAACTTATTAAAAATGGAATAAGACATAAAAAGACATAAAAATTACTAGACATAAAAATTCCACATATTTTAATAATGAAAAAAGTTATATTTGTGTAATTAGAAGAGTAAATTACTATTATTTAAATACTCTTGAGTAAAAAGTATACTTGACTTCTATACTTTTTTTATTTCCTTACAACTTTTCTTTCTTGTAAAAAAAATGTCAGGGAATGAATAATTATAATTCATTTTATTACGTATTCAATTAAGTCAATGAAAATTAAAGTCGTTTGCCAAATAAATTCAAAATAAAATACGGAATTTCGACACGATCAAAGAGCTTTGTGATTCCTTTTATTTTTATTAAAAACTCATTCATAGCATTTATTACAAAAAATCAAAACAGGTGAGTTATATTTAATTTGAGAAAACAATTTATAAACGAGAGTAAGTTAAATAATTGGGGTCAATTTTAATTCAAAAGCAAATAAAGGAGGATCGTTTTGATTCCTTAGTAAATATTTAAAATAGCACCTAGATTCTAAAGAAAATAAGACAATTTAAATTTTCCTCATAAAAGTGTCAGTAGAAGTTCAAAGAATTTCAAAAATGGCTTTTAGAAATTTAAACAAATATTCTAAAAATATTATATTATCGTGTGAGAAAACACAAAAGGATGAAAATGAGAAGCGAAGTTCTTATAATTTAGAATATCCCTTTAAGTTGTTATTATTTCGAATAAGTTATTTGATTATAATATGAATTTATTCAGAAATATTTTTGAATAGTTTAATATCCAATATTCTCATTTTACTCTTTTAAATAAATTGCATTTTAAAAGTATCAATGTGCTTCCACAAAAAGTATATTAGTTTCTTTCAACTAATTATTAAGTAAGGATTTGCATATTTCTCATAAATTGAAGAATTAGTAAGAACAATTCTTGTTCCCTTATAGTCTCATTATGTTTCTTTGTCTAATTTTCAAACAATACATTAATATAACTATCGGTTTTTTCAATTAGATAATCTTTACCTTGTATTAAAATTACATCGTGATAAAAATAAGGTTATTGACTACATTTGGGACCATGATTTTGCAAAAACTTAAAAATTAATTATTTTTAGATAATTAAAGTCATTTGAGTTAGAATATGAAATTACTTCAAGAATAAATAGAATTATAAATGCAATTTTTTGACAAAAAAAAAATATATTGAAAACATTCTTTTTTTATTAATAATGCTTCTAAAATAAAAATAATTTTCTTATATATAGCTAAGATTTTTGAACAGAGACTGAACTTGAGTTTTTGAAATACATAACTTAGGAGTGGATTCATTCATATTTTAATATATGAGAGAAAAGAAATTTTAACAAAAATTGCTGGTTATTATTTTACTTTATCGTAATTCGGAAAATAATGGAATTTTTTTCAAAATCCTAATTCTAGATCTATACAAAAGTCTGAACTATATTTAGAAAAACATTTATATAAAATATCTATTCACAAAGGGAGAATATTTTGAAAATATGTTATTATTTCTACATTTTTACCAAAAAATGAGCATTCAAATAATTTTAATTGTAATAATATTCTTAAAATAATGTTCTATTTATATATTAGATCAAGTGACACTAAATGTAAAAAAACCCCATTTAAATGCGGTTTTAAAATTATAGTTTGTAGTCAGTCACCTCAAGACCCTTTGATAAAATATATTTTATCAAATTAATCTAAAATAGATTAACTTGTACTGTCTATATTTCTCAAACTAAAATTAAAAAAAATATTTTAAAAACTTTCCTATTGGTTTTTAAAAATGCAGTAGTATGAGAAATGTAAAACATGTTAACATTTGTTTAGACCAATATTTATCTCCTTTTCTCACTGTATCTATAATTTGAAAGAAAGGCATCACATTTACTTCTACTGATTGATTTTGTCCAGATTAAGACTTGCAAGATGACATGTTTGCGAATTCGTTGCTTAGCAACTTTCCTCGATTAAAATTGAATGCATGATAAAAAATGCATTTGATAGAAAATCTCACAGAAATGTTCATACGTTAAGACATTCGCGTTCAAATCAATGTCCCTGATGTTCATAAAATCTGTCATGAATGTGTGTGCCTTAGAATATTTTTTTCGACTTTGCGAAACGCAGGAAACATAAATTCGTTTAAAAGTTAAAAGGAATATGCAAAAATGTTTTTTGAACTCCTACCAAATATTTAGTTCCCCCAAGAGGCAAATATTTATTCGATGTTGCTGTTTTGCGTGTTCTTATGTTTCAAAACAAAATTCTGGCGTGACACCATACAGTATTCTAAATGTTTTCATAGCTTTATACTCTTTGTAATACATTTGAATATAATTTTACCTGCTTCTGTTTGTAAAATAAAAATATTTGTATTTTTAAATGCTTATAAAGTAAATTAATAATTGAAAAAGCAAAGCACTTAAGCGAATTAACAACTGATGTGGTTGCATTCTTTTATAAATTCCTGCTGTTTTTAAGTACTGACATCAAAATATTTGAAATTGCCTTTTCTGAAATTCTAGTTGCTTGTGGCATTATGAAACGGACACTTTAAAAAATGAAAATTATTTATTTAATACGAATTGCATGGGATATTTAATGTATTATTTATGATGAAATTAATATTCGTATTAAGTTGTTGTAGGGTACCATTCAAGCATATGATGGTAAGAAAAAAAATTCAGAGTTTCTAAAAATATACAGTAGTAAGCATTATAAATTTTTCTTTCGAATTATAAGGGGAAAAAAAGGTTAACTGCAAAAACATCAGTTCTTTCTTTTTAAAGAAAAATGTTTTTTTTATCGTCAGAGCATAGCGATTTTTATCTTCTTTTGAACATTTAGGAAATGTTCCAGAAATAAAGGCAAACAGAAAAGCTATACTTTATTCAGTTAAAAACGCAAATCTTGCCAGTATTTTTGTACTTCTTTTATGCCACCAGAAAAACAAATCCATTGAAAAAGAGAAAATGTTGCTTTTTGAGCTTCCAGTTGTTAACACATAATGCACCAATGATTGTTGTTGCTTTTCATTCACTGTTGCTAGAATTGGCAACAGTCCACAGTTGCTTCCAATCTGAAATGCGTCACAATCATCTGTTGCTGTAGATTGCTTGAGAACTATATATAGATATTTTTATTCTTTGTTCGAAGTATTTCTAAAAAAAAGAAAGAGAGGGATTTTACATAAATCAAAACGTATATCTGTTTCCAGTTTGCTCGCTTTTGAATAAAAATGGTCTTAATGAGAAGCAAAGAGGGAGAAAAATAAACAAAAAGGAAGTAAAATATGATTCATTGATAGAAAACATGAGAGGGACATGAACAGTATTCTTGTTGGAAATTGATAGGGATGTCTTTTTATTATCTATAAATATTCAATAATTGGGAAAATGTTTTTTTCTTTAAAGATAATATAAATATATTATACCAGTGCTTCTTAATCTTTAAATATATGCAACCCAATTTTCAACCATAATTTTCATCGCACCCCCTCCATACAATAATAATGTATTGAATTAAATAATAATGCATTTCTACGTGACGCCTCAAAAAGATTTTAATTATAAGCCATACAAAATATCAAGGTAAGTATTAAACTGTGTATATAATTTTGGATATGGCAAGACCGTGGGATTCACTATTAATTATTAATCTTGTTCCTAGCTTAGTATTGATAAATTAGCTGTCAAATGTGATTTCTGCAGTACTGATGCCTTTATAAGTATATCATATTGATGTAAATGTGTTTTTTAATTTGCTATGCCAGAACGTATTTTGTTTTCCTTCTTTTCAGTAAATTTGTAATTTTTTAAACCTTTTATTTTCGACTTTTCGATATGTTCGCGCCCCCTCGCAAGATTATCACGCCCTTTAAGAGGGCACTCCACACAGTTTGAAAAACACTGTATTATACGTATTAAAATGGTATGTAGCAGATAGGAAATATATCCTATATATTAAATACTCGTACTTATGGATTTAATAAAAAATTATTAAAATATATATTCAAAAAATTACTACCAAACATTATAATATAAATCCTTTATTTTTTTTAACTTAGGAATATCAATCTTTGAAGTCAAGCTAGGGTTGTCTTAATGAACGATTATAATTATCCGTAAACTCTACAAAGAATATTAGTCTATTACCAAATAGTAAATTGTTCACTGACTCCAAAGCAAAAATATGATGCGTTGCAATATACATATACTATAATGAAGATGTTCTTTGGCAAAAAGAAAACAATATTCAGAGGTTTCGAAATAATTTGCACTTGCATTAAAGTTATGTAATTAAAAAAATATCTCTAGGATGTATTCCTGAAATCGTATAGTATATGAACAACAATTTCTTTTACTAGGTGATTAGTAACAATTTTTCCTATTGATATTAATACATACGTGCTTACTATACATATTACTTAGTTACATATAAAAATCTGAACGTTAATTACTTTATGAATCATTTTATCAAAAAAATACTTACTCTGTTAAAGTTGCTGGTACTAATCTATTTTGAAAAAAAAGTCATATTTTACTTTCTGTATAAAATATTCTTTTAGATTTTATGGGTAGCATAAATCAAAAAAATAAGAGCAATAGGTAACAGAAGGAAGCATATAAATTAATTTATTATTCTATCTAATATATAAAAAAAAGTTTATTGCCAATTTTCTTTGAAATTTATAAATATATGACGTACATTTTTATTAAGTTTTCCTGTTTAAGTTACTTATCCTCTTTTCTTATTTTCATAATTATGTATGCATGGAAAAAACTATAAGCTACAGTAAACGATAAGCTTTGGGAAATTCAATTATTTATGGCGTTAATAAGATCTACATTCATGCTTATTATTTATAATTTATGCTGTATAAATTTTTCATTTTATGCACATGGACTTGCACGTATATTTTACTTGATTATCTTCCGCATTTAATTAATATAACATAAGACGTAAAAAAATAAATAATATATATAGCAATTATTTTCCATCCTCTTTTAGAAATAATGGAACACACAAAATTTCAATAAGTGAAGATGATATTTTATTATCTATGTTGTCCCAAACTGTTTCTCTGTTGTGCAAAATTTCCTGACACATTTTAACTGACAATACTTAGTTATAGTATTAATCCTCTAGCTGGAGGATTTAAAATAATACAAAATGCATTCTGTCACTGTAGTGACATGGCTTTTAACCATTCAAAATACAGACTTTTAACAAAGAAACAAGAACATAAGTGAATATTTATCACGCAAATTCTTTTTTTCCCTTGCTTCATTTCTGAACGCTCACACCACTCATGTGTAATTCTGAAGGCGTGCTTTGAATTTATACATATTCTTAAGGTAAAAAAGAGAAATGGAATATATATAAGGAAGCCCATAGAAAAAAATAATAAAATGTATATCTAATCGTTGACCTTATTTTTTGCTGAAGGTAGCTCTAGAAATAAATAGGTGAAAACACCTAGATTGGCACCAAAAGCGTTGCCAAGGAGTTTATAGAGTGAGGATTGGTACAAGAGAAAGGAAGTCAGCAAAGGTAAAGGGAAAAAAAGAAAAAAAGGGCTACCGATTCTGTTGGCGTTAATCAGGCTGCATTCTGTAAGTGCTGACTTCACCAAGGAGGTTTAATCAGTGGACTAAGAATGGTTCATTGAAGAGGTTCTATTGGGCGGCGAGCTGGACACTCCCTGCGTGATTTGTTTGTTGTTTCCAAGAGGATTGCTTCCTTTCATCCATTGTTCCATTGAGAAGAGACTGCTTCAGAACTAATCGCTGGACAAGCCTGCTTTTGAAAAAAGATAGTAATTCGTTATCGACGCTTGTATTTTAGAAGAGTATATCATATATAGTGCGAGAACACAATATTCTTAGTAAAACATACGCAGGAGTGCTGTTTTATTTTTATATACTGAGGAGCAATGGGGCTCTATCAACCCTTGTTAAATTTAATATTCGTAAATTTAATTCGCTCTTTATATTTTGGAAAAAATTACATTGAAAGTACTTTTAGGAAAGCCGAGGTGTTTTTTTTTTGTATTTTTAAGCAATAATTCAAATTAGATGTATACGTTTGCATTGTTATTTACACATAGAAACCTTAATCACCTTTTATTTAAAAGTCGTTTGTCATCTACATTAGCTATAAATCAAAATACATCTAGCAATACCTTAATTTAATGGAATTAAATTTTAAAACATTTCAAACAATTCAATATACATAATTTTCCTTATCCAGATTAGGAAGTTAAATTTGAAACATACGCTTTTTTATTATTTAACAAAAAATATATTTGTTTTAAATTTCCCTGATAGTTTTGCCTTAGAGAACTAGTTCCCAATACTTACTATACCCATGGACCCCTTTTAGTTCTAAGACTAGGCAATGAACTTTCAAGTTAAATAACTCGTTTTTGGCTCCATAATAGAATACTTATAAACCTCTCTTTAATGCTCTGAATGGTAAGTGTTGATGTATAAATAAAGTATAAATAAAACATGGTGAAAACATGGTTTTTTTAAAAGCTAAGTGAACCAATAAAAAAGTTATCTTCTTTAAAATACAAAACATAATACTGATTTCTGATCAAAACTATGAAATATTTTCTGCATTCACTTTACATATCGGAATCATACACAAAAGAAAACTATTGGTTATAGATGTACCACTTTTTCATACTGCAATATTTTACACAATTTATTACTTGTAACGACCATATTCCGTTCCTATTTGAACCTACATAGACGGCAAAACTTGCGATTGGTCTGATCTTCACCGTGCGATGCTTGTCGTTGCTTATACTTTATGAACCAAATTTAAAAAAGTTTTATTCTAACGTTTTTAATTTTCACTCTAAATTTTTTAACTACCAAAAGCCATTACTAATTTACTTTAAATTGCACAATGAAAGGAATTGCTTACAAAAAGTGAACCTAATATAAGCCATTTTGTGGACCTCCTAACTTTCCCCACGCACTTCCAAATTAAGTTTAATTTTCAACAGAGCCCCTCAGCAGTCACAAGCACTTTTCAACGGTCTGTAGTAATAACTTTTGGGAATTTTTGTCTTGCAGCAGCAATTTACGATCATGTTAGTTTTTTTAAGAATAAAAGTTAGAAAATCATTTTCACACAAATTTAAAACTATAGAATACAAAATGCTATATTAATGTTTATGTTTAAAGAAGATAAAAAGCGCATAAGTAGATATAAAGTGCATAAATGTTACAATGTTTGCGCAATAATAAAACATGGAAAATAGCCTTTTTTTGATAATTTGCTAGAATACAACATTGAGGTCATTAGAGATAAAGAAAAAGAAAGGAAAAAACCTGCGCTTTCCAAATGAGTAGAACACCATGTTTCTCCCTTACAGAAACGAGTTCATTGTTCTTTTTCTTCAATCTACCGTGTTTTCTGTTAAGCTATTTTTTCCCACCATGCTTTCTGTTAAGTTCAAATTGATTTAATGTTATTTTGAGTTTTATTTGATCATCAAAGCTTCATTGTTTATCCAACGTAACATTGTGCATTTTATCTTCTAATTTAATTACTATTTATTTCTTATAATACTACTTATTGGATATTTGAATCTCATTTCTTGGTAGTGATTTTCTAGTTTTGGATAATTTGCTTTTTTCTTCAATTATTTTTTACTTAATTATGTGGAGTTTAAATTGTATAATATATCCAATAGAAAAATGTGTTTCTGTAAAGAGAACTCTATCTTAACGTAATAGAGTAAATATGAGCGAGTACCTTGGATTATAATAAGGAAAAGATTTTTAAAAAAAATGTGAAAGAAGCTTTCTGTAGAAAAAATTGTGTGCCCATGGAAACAATTAGGATACCTAAATTAACATTTTAAAATTAAATTTCGAATGTGTGTGTTTTATGGAGAGTTACTTTAATTTACTTGAGTTGGTAACAGTGCTTCAACCAAAAGTACCTTTTCATATCCATGCAAAATTATGTGAATTCCAACGTTAATTCTGAAAGTGATATGCTTTACCTAAACCTTAAAAGCATTGCATCGCTTAAAATGTCTCAAAAACTTGATGTTAGCATGCAGTCCATTATTTTCTTAATACAAAATGTATTAGTATGTAATATATCTGTATGACATTTTAATGAATAAATAAGCTGTATATAATGATATAAATTTTGTTTTGGTTTTTCCTAATACAGAATTTTTTTATTCTTTGTAAACTAGAGAGAAAAAGGTATAGAAAGCAATTAAGAGAAACCCTGAATACTACGTATATAACCACTTGATTTTAATTAATGTAATTACAAACTAGCTCTGCCCAATTTGTACTAATTGAAATCAACCTCACAGTTTTCGATCTCCATCAAAAAATGAAGAAGACATAGGAAAACTCAATTTATTTTTTAAAAGGACAGATTGCATTGCAAACCTCGAAACATTTTCTTGGATTCTGCATCCAATAAAGATGAATAATAGCTCTAATATAGCTTCGAAAAACATTTTTAATGACTGATCAATTACTTCTCAAAGAACTTGGACATTCATTAAACTTTATATAATTAGGATATTGTTATACATACCTGCTTGAATTTATAATTTTCTTTTGTGTTAAAATATTAAAATAAATACCATGAATAGCATTTTCGTTATTTATTCTTTTACGAACGTTATAAGATTTTGTAACAAATTAGAAACATCTTCCTAAAATAGGTGAAAGATATTTCTTTGTTATTGTTATATATAATGATATATTCTTTGTTTTATTACTGCATACAATTATGTCTTCTTTGTTATTACTGTACGCAATTATATATTATTTTTTATTTCTATAAAATATTCTATGTGTCATTGTTGACTACAATAATATCACCTTTGTTATTGATATGTGCAATTATTTAACATTGTTATATACAATTAACTCAAGCAAAAGAAAATCACAATTTAAAATTGTATAGTTTTAAGTCTCTTTCTTGTGTACTACCACATAACATCATATGATTAGGAATTGTACATTCTATCTATCACTTTATTATCTTAGCTTAATAGAATGACTATCACGTATACAAATGAATTATTCTCTTTAAGCAACCAGCAAACAAGCTGCTGTTGTTGTTCCGAAACCATCGACGAAAATTTACTTTCACTTCTTGCATAAGTTTAATCAAATTTCCTTTTTTTACGTGTAGATGCATTAAGCACGGTATGTTAATGAAACGTTCCGTGAGACAAAATTTAATTAGTAGAATGGGTAACCTTCGTAATACTTTGCTTAACAGAGAAAAACATTCATATTCATGGCCTTATGCCCCACATCGTTTCCGTAGATTCTTTCATTGTATCTTATACAATAGCGAATTAAGGAAAATTCTTCGCATGCGAAACTTTTTGTGTACTTTAATATGAATGTTGAGAAAATATTTAAGCCTTACGAATCAGTTTAATAATGAAATATTTCCACTTTTTTTATCTTTAATATTAGCTTTCGTTTTTAAAATAAAAATTTTGTTAAGATTTAAAAAAGCTGTTTCTTCAAATACAACAAAACATTTTATTTAAATTTATATTGGAGTGCAGGAGTGCATATATATATATATAGAGAGAGAGAGAGAGTATGAGCAATGATGGCGATGTCCATAAATATCCTACATACCTGAGAAAAAAATAATTCTGAAACAAAAATGCAAGAGAAAAATAACTAATATTAAAAAAAAGTCAATTAATCAAAATGGGAAACTGGTATGTATTTTAGTGTTGGGGTCACCAACTTAATGCGGTGAAGTAAAGTTAATCTTGTTTTACAGGCTACAAGCATTTCCTTCGACTGAAGTTTTTTACGTAACATTGCAAAACGACTTGTAGAAAATACACCAAGTTTGAAAAATCTTGACTATTACACTAGTAAATTATTATGTTCTTACCTTATTCAGTTAAACGATCAAACTAAAAATAATGACTAGATAATAAATGGTCTAAATCAGGAGTACTCAACCTTTTTTTCTGTAGGGCCGCATACATATGACGGCTGTTTCCCGCATGCTACAACATGAGAATTAATGGAGGGTAGGTTATAAATACTTTAAGACCATGATAAAATAAAAAATTTAAAGTGGGACAATTGATCTAAATATTAAAATTCATTTTTTGCTTTTTTAGTTATTATTATTTTTTTTTTGAAATTTTGTTACTAAATTTTTCTAAATAGGAAACATTTAAGAATCTCTTTGAATCAGATAATTATCAATAATATGACAAATTCCATAGGGCGCCTTTGTCACCGCTGTGACATTACCACTGACAAAACATTTTTTTGATCTATAATTTAAGAAAGTGAATTTACATCACATCTTGAAAGAGATCTTCAAGGAAAAGGAATGATTTTTGTTTATATATATTGGTATTTTTTATGTACAACTGAAAACTATCCATATCTGAACCATGCTTGTTTTTCCTCTACAAAATAGTCAACTTCCCAATCGTTTTGAAACAATCTATTTGCATTGAATATTTTTCGCTTAGAATAAATAAAAGATACTTCACAATTAGCTCCGCTCATAAAATGGTCACTGCTATTCTGTTGTCTATTATCCCTAATCAGACAAAAAAATATCAATTCGTACCCATTCAAAATCGACAGCAAAAGACAAAATTTTTAACAAAAAGATTTCCCACCAAATTTGTTATAAATAAATGAATTTCTCAGAGCATTGGGCTATGACCAGACCATTTAAAAAGACCCGGTGGCCCGCAGGTTGAGTATCGCTGGTCTAAATATTATATTCTGAATATCTTGAAGTTTCAAGAATTTTCAAAATATGACAATTTAGGTCTACAAATAATCTTACTAGAAATACTTTTAATGTCAACATTGTTATACAAGGGGTGATCAAATGAAAAGGTACGAAACGACATAAAAATGAAACAGTTAAATATTTGCATATTCCGCCAAGGGAGAATGTAGCGAAACATCTCGGGATGCCATTGGAGACTCTGACTGGGATCGGATCATGCGCGGGTGCCCGCATGCGCAGGAGAGCAAAAGCTCTTATAAAAAGCGGCGTCCAAATGATGCGAGCACAGAATTACTCGAGCACAGAAAAAGCATTAACTCCGATGTGTACTGTGATACACTCCGACGCCTACGCAGGTCCATCAAGAACAAAAGACCGGGGCTGCTCACGGAGGGTGTGGTTCTGCTCCATGATAACGCGCGTCCACACGTCTCCAGAGTCACACAAATGGAACTGGACAAGTTCCAATGGGAGACGTTGGACCATCCGTCCTACAGTCCGGACATGTCACCCTGCGATTTCCATGTGTTTGGTCCACTGAAGAAACACCTGAAAGGAAAGCGCTTCAACTCGGACGACGTACTCAAGGACACTGTGAAGGACTGGGTCTCGTCACAGCCACAGGAATTCTGGGAACAAGGAATCCTGCGGCTTGTTCATCAGTGGGATCGTAGTGCTCAGGCCTATGGTGTATATTTTGAATAAAGTCTATATTTGTACCCACCGTGTCGTTTCGTACCTTTTCATTTGATCACCCCTTGTTTTTTAAAATGCTTCATCAATGTACATAATGAAATCAGTGCTCCTCCATAACTGATGTTTCTTTTTTAAATTAAAACATATATAAATGTTACATATTAATTGTCTGTATCCTCCTGTATTAAATTCAGATTAAATCGTGTTTACTTTTTTTATTATTTTTGGAAATGGAGTATTTATTTAGAGACTTGTATTTTACATTCGTATTTAAATTGGAGGAAAAGAATCTCGAATATATATTCATAAACATTCATAAAATGCCAATTTGCAAGGAAAAATTTAATAAATCGTTAAATGTGAATAAGTTCATCTTAGAGATTTAATTGGGGATAATTTTTAAATTTGATGTAGCATTTGAGTAAATATTAAAATTTTAGAAGATATGGAACATTTACTGCATTGAAAATAAAATAAATGACAATTACAATCAAAACAGGAGTAAACGCAACAAAAGTATAAAAGCATATGTATTTTGCATTACCAATTAAATGCCATTATATTAAACACGCTAACAATCAAAAATTAAATTATTTAGTTACAGAACAATTACAGAAATAAATTATAATATTTTTAATTAAAATCTTATTTTCATAAATCCTAAAGAACATTATAAAATAACTAGTTAAAATAAAATTATTTAGATAATTGTGTGTCGAATAACTGTTAATCTAAAATGTACTTTGATAAAAGAAAAACCTCAATATGTATAATTTGTACATAAAATACATAAAAATATTTATTTGCAATATAAGTAGAAAATTTTACGATAATAAAAGTAATTACAAGGAATATTATGCTATATAAGGTATTGATGTGTAATGTATTAATAAGCTCACTGCAAACTCGTAAAGCAGATGTTAACTTCTCCAAATAGAACAAAGCATGAAACAGAAATATTTTATTCTAGAAAAATCGAAAATTTTTAAGTAAAATTAGTAAGAGTATGATTAGTATTTTTTTATTACACAGTTTCTGAATAAATTTCGAATGAAATTACTGTGTCCTAAACATAAAATGTATTTTAAAAACACATGCTATTCTGTACTACAAAAAATGATACTTTTTAAAAGATCTAGGTAATAAGTGTTTCTTTAAAAGAGAGAAAGGGGTATTCTACTGGAATAATGATTTAATTTTGTGCATAACTTATAATAAACTAATACTTGTATCTTTCTATTTTCAATAACTATCTTACTTTCCCCTTATTACTAAAATACATAATTTTTCTGACTGATAAATGAAAAAAATATAAAATTGTTTTTAATGCGTCTCGAATGGGGTTTATAATAATGCGATTAGAGAAAAGCCATTAACACGTTTTTCCGGCAAGTAACTAAATACGAGTTACTGAAACAAAAGTATGACATATAAACTTTTTTAATTGTTAATTAACTTTCCAGATATTCTTATATGTTTCATAGCAAAAATAGCAACGTCGAAGATCCTTAAGTGTTTTTAAAGACATAACTCCAAGACCTGAGATGTCTTTATAAAGAAATAAAGAAATCGCCAAATCATGTCGTTTAGCAGATAAAGCTATCTGACTCCCGAGCTTTCAGTTTTTATGCACGTTTTTTGCTCAGTAGCTTACAGATAAAGTTCATATTTATGCGTCCCTGTTGTATCGTAATTGTCAGTTTTCACTGTTCAGTAGAAAATTATTTTCGGCAGTATTTCAGTACATGGCAAAATGGATGTTTCGGATGTTCTTTTAACATTGTTTAATATTGACGTAAAAAATCGTGAAATAAATCTCATGTATATGCTTCCTGAAATGTTTCTTAAGCTCTTTAATCTCTCTTCCAATAACGTAGAATAAAAATGAAAATTGTGCTGGCATGTATGCTACTACATGGGAAACTATTAACGGACTACTTACAAAGTATAAAATATTTAAATACTTATTTTTAGATTTAAAAAAAAAACAAATTTTTTTGAATGTGCTAATCTATAAAAATTATTAGGTTCTTCTCAATTTTTTTAAAAAATAAATGTAAATTTTAAGGCATGGGATCATGAAAAATAAAAATATGAAAAATGAAATAAAAAAAAGTAATAATTGAAATAAAGTAAAACTGAATGAAAAAAAGAAAAAGAAAAAAAACTAACTTTACGCCCTGCTCATTATTTCGAAGTAAAAAATACACTTTTTGATAAAAAGGAAGAATTTATTTTGTTACTTTTAACGAGTAATATCTTTTAAAAAGTAGAAAACTTCACGGTTGCTGAAACTTTTAAAAAAGAATTGTAGAGTTTTATTTAAAGTATCGCTTTTTATATAAAATGAGCAATTTTCTTTGAATATATGTATCTTTAACTATTTATTTATCTATCTATATATCTATCAATCAATATATATGTATAATTATATTCATGTATATATATATATATATAAGTTTTTAAAGTAAAATAATAATTATAAATAATTAAGGAGTTTTCTGTATACTCATCAACTTAATCACTATTTCTTTGTATGCAAATTATAATAATATTTCTATAAATTGAACTTTATTGTTGTGAATTAAAAACGCATTTGATAATAGTAAGATATCAATACAATATATGTATGTAGTAATTAACGTTAATTTCAACTTAAAATTCTTTTGTTTGTAATGGTCTTTACCTCTCAGGAGACTCCCGTAAATAAGTGACTGTTAGCTCAACCACCTAACGGGATGTAATCGTAACTTTATCACCTAGAAATTAAAACCTTATCGCATTTTAATTATCCCTTATGTAATCACCTCATACTATATCTTTCCGCCAATCACAAGATCCGTTCACTAATATCATGTGCAATTTTGAACTTCCTGCTTGTGTTTCATATAAAAAGTCAAGATTCATTGGAAAGTTCACGCTCCTTATTGTAACTGCTATTCGTACGTTTGTCTTCCGTTTTTTGTAAATAGCTTTTGTGTTACCTGCGTTCTGTCCATGTCTATCTCAAGTATAACATGACGATTAAAAAACTCTCCAGTTTCTTGATTAATCAAACAACCATAACCTTACTAATGGAAATAAGTAAATAAACATACACTCGCCAACTACTACATATATACATTTTTTTTAAAGAAAAAAAAAACTAATTACAATATTTCTCTTTAAAAGATTTAAAAGCAATGTGTTGACATAAATGTCGAATTAGATAACTTTATTTTATAAAAAAATATCATTTAATAACTTTGAACTATCAAATGTCAGTTATGAAACATTTATAGGTAAATTAATGCTTAAAACGTAATTTGGTACAAAATTGTGAATTACGCATGCTTTTCATTATAAAATGCAATTCAAAATCTATACTAGCATTTTTTTGATTTAGAAAAGCGCTGATAACCACATGATATAAATTAACGCCTACTTACAAGATTTATAGAGGGCAAAATGCAATTATTTATGCAATGTATCTAAGTTGTATTTTTAGAAATAAATTTAAAAGTCATTATTAAACTTACAATATTAAAATTCTTTTGATTCACATTTTATTGTTCCATACTCTTTGCAAAAAGCGGAATAAGTGTAAATTACATAGAAAAAAGTTTTGAATAATTTATGAAAGAAATATCATAATTAAAAGTTTGAACAAAATTTTTTTATAAGCATCATAAATCTGATAATGTTTGGAAATGAGCATTTAAATTTGCAGAATTTGCTTGTAAACATTTGTTATATTAGTTTAACTATTACTTGTTTCCAATTTTGACTCAAATTATTTATATTATAGTAATTTGTATAACACTCATCCCAAAATTTCATTATGATAAAGTTTTGGAATGAGTAAATATATTTACTACTCAACTGAAAAAGCATTATTCTTTATCTTATAATAATGTTTTGTAAGAAATTTTTATAACTCTCTAAGCATTTTAATATATATATATATATATAGAGAGAGAGAGAGAGAGAGAGAGAAATATTTACACTTTGTTAACAATATTTACCTCCTTGCATTGATAAATTCCATGAGAATAAACATGAATAGCTGTAAACTCTATTTTAGCCTAAATTTTTATATGTAGCTTTGTAACACATAAAATATATTTCTGAGCTTCCACAAGGAATTTAACAAAGAAATCCCATTTACAGTTTCCCAGCACCAACATAGATCTATGTCGGGTAAGATTACAGCGAAGAAACATTGTCTGATCAATTCATTCTTCAGAAAAATGTATGAGATGAGGAAGGAAAAATATAGAAATTCCGAGTTGATGAACAGCATAAAAATCGATCTCTCTCCAAAATAACCTTTTCTACAACTCTTTTACTTCCCGTATCTCTTTTTATCACTTTTCTCTGAACATGGAAAAGCAGCCGCGTTTATGAGAAGAAAAGCCCACAAATGACCTGCACAAGTCCGTGATCTGCCTCAACCACTTTGATTTTTATCGGGCAGAAATTACTCCCCTTGGCCGGGAAGCTCCAAGCATTAACTTGATAGTTCGGGTGCAAAGAGGAAAGGGCATTAAAAATTCTAATGGGTGCCGAGTTTCCGCCATTAATGAGTGCCTGCAGCCGAAGCACCTGCAAAAAGAACCCGGTCCTCAGGTGCGAATTCACGCTTTATTCCTAGTAGTTTTTCCTTTTATTTCCTTATTTTATTTCTTCAATTTTTTTCTCCTGTTTTTAAAGGAGAAAAGTTTCACACAGCATCTTGCTAATCTTTCTTGATGAACGATGCTCTTTCAAATTCGGATGAAAATTCTGACTGGGTGAGTAGTAATGGCACGATCGAATTTCCAAAAATTTATACATGGCTTTAGATACTTTTGACTGTAACCGTGTTATCGGATTAGGCTAAAATAGATCGCAGGTACTTGTGATTGTTAAGTAAAAGTTCAGGTTCTTTCTTTTTCTTTTTTTTATTTGGAAAATAAATGTCCTCATTCTTTTTGAAATATTGGCACTACGCGTAATGCGTAAATGTTAAACAGTCAAAATTAATAAACAAAATGCATTGCTATGCAGACTTTTAAATTGAAATCTCTTCAAGTTACAAATGAAAAGAAAGTCAAATTCGTTCTGTGTCAATGAGTTCAGCAGGCGAATCCACGACTCCTTGATTGTGAACAAAAAAAAGTATGGATGGGGAAGAAAATCAGTCTATCACATTTTTTTAAAGAAAAATTAAATTCTCTTGATGTGTCAATCTGTACAAAACATTCAATCTTGCTCAATAAACCTATGGATAAATTTATGTGCAGATATAAACCATAGAAATATTTAATAATTATTGGAATATACTTTCGATAATGTTCATGGTCCTCTTTTAGAAAATCTATGCCCCTTTTAGTTAATTTTTTTCTCAAATTATTAATAGGAACAATATTTAAACAATTATCTATTATATTTTTGTTGTAAAAATTCAATTGTGTAAATTTACTGATGTTAATATTTCAAAGAAATAAGAGGATATGTGTGTTGTGTGTGTGTTTGAGAGAGGAAGATTTAGTGAGGTAATTATCCATTTAAATATTTTTCAAACAATTTTAAATAATTTAGGATGGATTTGAACCCACCAAGATAATGTGTGGTTATTAATTGTCTTAGTTTTATAGCTTAAATGAGAAATTTAATTTTTGTCATAACTTTATTTCCTCTAAATCCGTCTCGTTCTCACATTTCAAAGTAAGAATATGCAATATTGTATCTTTACTACTAATACTATTACACTATTAAATAACGGATTTGCACACTACTACAATTTCACTATTAAATAGCGGAAATCATATGATAACCAACGCTTCCATTAGATAATCATCATTTAAATGTTTGGGGATGTTTGTACAGTTTCTTACTTTTTGCTTTGTGTCCGTAAATAAATGAGGAATTAAGTTAAATATATTATCTGATCCATTTTAAGGCAATATGGTACCATCTTTACAATTTTTTTTATTTTTAATATTTGGTATTTGGTTTTAAATATATTTCATAAAATGTTAATATTTAATAATAATTCCATAAAAAAAAATTTAATTTGTTGCAAAATGTTTGTAAAATTAAAATTTTTTTAGCTTTTTTAAGCATTTTTTAAATCACTAAGGCTTTTTCAAATATGTCTCTTTTTATTCAAATTTTTCCCCAAGTACCTTATACTATACTACATAAAACTATGCATGCGTTTTTTTCTGCTGTTGCCCTTAAATTTTTATTAATTTTTTTTGTAGTTAAACTCCCAAAAATTCTCAAAAAAACATTAATTTTGATTTTGAAAATTTTTAGAAAAAGTACTAAACACACATGTTAGAGCTAATTCCATGCACATTTTTGCAAAACATACATTTCAGAATATGTATAAAAAATTTCAAACCCATACTTCAATTATCAAAAAAGCCTTAGGGTTTTGAATAACAGTATATGTACAAAAATTCAACATGGATAAATATGAGTTTGAAGTTTTCATTCCATGAATAGCATGATATAATATTCATCGAATAGTCTGAAACTTTTATGAACTATTAATTAGCTTATTTAAAACTACTTACCATAAAAAAATTCCACAAATGTAGAACAATTAAACAGTTTACTGCCGTAATGAATACATAGAAAAAAACGAATGGAAGATCAATATTTCATAAAACTTTATCTTAATAATTATAATAAAAAATAAATACACACACTTCAGAGCTAATTCCATGCTCAGAGCTAATGCACAACATGTACAAAAGATGTTTATGCCTTTATTTTTTTATTTCCATGATTTTAAAAGCCTTCGCATGTTAAATATTGTACACGAATGAAAGCAAAATCAAATAAATATTTATAGGTAAAATACATCAAAATCTAAGAACTGTATATGCGCATTTGTTTAAATAAATATCTTATAATATTTTAATAATAATAGTGCTCCATTACTTAATGAAAAATGCAGGTAAAGTTTTGAAATTTTGCAGGCATATTTATAAAGGTTCGGGGTATCAAATAACCCAATAAAAATTTTTTCGACAGTATGATTTTTAGGGTACCATATCGCCTTAAAAGAGTGCAACCAGATAAATATCCCCCAATAACATGTTTCATTCATCTAAAATCCTGGGTTATATCTTACAAAAAATGTTCGATGGCGCCAGATTGGTTGGGCACGGTGAAGGAGGCACTAATGCCATGTTGTAGTTTGTCAAAAATTGTCAAATCACAAAGCTATGCGGGCTGAAGCATTGTAGTGAACGAGCTCCATGACACGCTCGTTTCCTTGTAAACTGTGGCAATGGTCGTCCGATGATCTCTCTTAAGTGATTGCACAGTTTATTTTGGCTATATTCTCGTCATTTTTTTACTATTGAACGATGCCCCGGGCATGTCATGTGTTTAGTTCCCTTGTTGTAAAACTATAATTGGAAAAGCATTCCTAGGCTTGTGATATTTCGAAATAATTGACTTTAACTGTTTGCCAATGGTCTCAGCTGCAGTTTTCTTAATAGGAAGCATAATTCCACATACAATCTCTGTTATTTGTGGTCAGCCATCTCACTAATCTCCAATTGATTGAAACTTGGAACGCACACAACAGCCCACACAAGAAACCCATTCAACATTGACTGATATCAGCTCATTAACGGTTGTGAGAGCAACCTAACTACAAAACACGCGCGTCTAAGATTTCGATTCCAGTTACATTTGAGTCCCCTCTCGTACACACGTGCACACACACACGGAAGATGGATTGTGTGTGTATGTATTAAATAGTTTAAACTAATTACACATGCATATGCGGTGGTTTCTAAGTAAGCCAGTAACATCCTTCAGACAGGAGTGACCAATTTGTCTAGTGGTATGTTACGTGCTTACGATGGTTCTAATTTCCAACTTTGGTGACCTTGGCTGAAAAGAAAACGCAAATCTTCTGAAGTGTCATAGAGCCATCTACCCGCAAGCAGAGCAAAGTCGTTGGTCCCACTCGACGCATCAAGCAAAGTTCTCGGACTCCCTTGATGCAATAGTAACAACAATCACGTTCACCATAACAAGAAAAAGTTCGTTCGCTTGCCCATTCACCGACTCACTGGTGGGGGAATACTGTGGTGGTATTGCAATAAGCCAGTATCAGCCTCCGGACAGGAGTCATCACTTTTGTCTAGTGGTATGTTACGTGCTTACGAATCCATAGGTCTCGGGTTCTAATCTCTCCGACACATGTATTAAATGTCTAGAAATATTGTTTTACTTTATTTAAACTGCATTCTTGAAGACATTTGATTCATAATAGTTTTGTTCAAATCTGTAAGTTAGAAATATAGTAACTAACATTTGGGGATCAATGCTAAAATGCCTGTAGGATAAGTACAAGTTCATATAAAGGAGCTTAGGATATAACTCTCCATCCTTCAATGGAAATTAACAGGTCATAAAATTCCTCTGAAAATGATTCTGAATTACAGATGGGGATTTAACGTGAATCAACTCCAATTATTCCGCTTGACAGTCTTTGGTGGAACGATAATGATAAATTATATGAAACGAAATTGTTTCACTTAAATTTATTATAGTGTACATGGAATGTGACGCCCATAAACGTTACTAAAACATTTGGTAAATCAACTTAATTTAATGTTCACGAAGTTAATCTTTCTTGTTTTATTTTCCTTTTGAATAATACTTGTTTTCAAAAATCAAAATTTTGTTAACTTTTTTTTTTTCATTCTTTTGCTTTCTTTGAATTTTTCCATCAATAAACAACAGGTAGATATAATATAAATGCTAGATTTTTTTCTAAAATGAAGAAGCAAAAGCTGTACACACTTAGAAGCTTGAAATTTTTTAAAACTATTATTCAGCTTTTTTTTTTTAATGATAATGATTTAATGAAAAATAAGTCAAGTATAATGAATTCAGTATTATGAATATTAATGCATTTCCTATAGCGGGAATTTAATTGTTAATGCATATTTTTCGCTTATTTAGTATAAGGTTTACATTCCAAAGATCTATTTCAAGCGTTATTTTTTGAATTTCAAAATAGAATCGAGCTTATATATGTATTGGTTTATAGAGAAGATGATATTAGTATGCCTTGCGTTTATTGAGATATTTATTATATTATATCACAATCGGATAGCATACGATTTCAAACAAAACACTGAGTTTTTATATTAGTGCACAAATGTGTGTAATGAAATGAACTTTAAACTCTTTGTGATGTTATGAATACAAATTTTAAGCTAAAAAAAGTGAAGTTATAATATATGAATAAAAATAGCATTTTCAGACATTTAAGTAATGTAAATTATTAAGTACTTTTGTACTTAAGAAGTTTCTTTGGGTATTTTTTTTTATTTCTGCATTAAATAAAGGGTAATCTAGCTCATTAGAGGGAAATATATTTAATCTCTATCAATGCTTTTATAGATTGGCTAGATTTAGTACATAGATATTTAATTAAAAACATATCCAAAATTCGTAGCTTATTATTTACTTATTTTTCTCAAAATAAGGATATTTGAAAAAACAGAAAAATTATAAGTCATAAGATGACGTTACACTGCATTTTTCACGTATCTTTAATAATTATTGTTATTGTAAGTTTTTTTATCAGTATTATTTAGTATTAATAAATGTGTGAAGCCTCTTAATTTTTTTTAAATATTGAATTTATGGTAAATAATAATTAAGCTTTAGATTTTTTTCTGATTTTACTTAATTTAAACGGGTCAATAGTGTAATTCGTTTTTCTAATTTTATATAACTGGAGTAATTAAGAAAAGGCATGTTTTTCAATACTTCCAAGCCCGCATTTATTTTCCAGGATCATCAATCATTACTAATTTGAATACTCATTAAGTGAAAAATTATTGGAAATGAGAATAATTACTTGCGCTTACTTTTTTTCAGATAGACATTTATCATTTCGCTTTTAATGGCAAGTTAAAAGTTTGAAATTTCAACTGACAACACCTTTAAGACTTTCTCGTAATAATTATCATTTTAATTCCGTGACATTTCATTTACTTGTGATTACAGGATCGTCTTCTCGTCAAGTTTTCTAAAGTCGAAATTTCATATTTTCTAATATCAAGCATTTTATTCTTAACTATCACTAACATATAAATTTTGAGACTCATCGTTAAAATTAATGTTCAGATAGCTGATGAAGACGTTACGAACGCTTCTAATTATTCTGACTTAACATCAATATTTTGCAGCAAACATATTCAAAATTCTTTCCAGCAATTTCTAACAGAATCTTCATCAAATTTCGCAAAAGTTTTAGAGTGGAAAACGGCTTATAGTAGGGGAAAAACTAATGTGAATGAAATTTCAATGAAACTTTGTTTGGACAATTAACAGTGTTACATCATAAAGCGGACTTTGAAAACAATGCAAGGAATCTGAAGCAATTTATATGGAAAAAAAGCATCAAATATGAATATGAGTAGTAATGCGAATTTCTGAAAGGAGAAAATATTCATAAATGAGACAATATGCATATTTTAGACAAATTATTTGTAGATTAATAGTCTACAAAAATACTTATTAGGGAAAAAATGAAACGTAGTTTGCGCAAAAACTGTTTTTGCATCTGGGATTCCTGAGCACAAAAGTAGCAATTCATTGGTAGCATTTACTAAAGAACTTAGAAGTCAGTTTTAATTCAGGTTTAAGCATATTTTTAGAGCAAGTCAAGGCTATATTCTGCATGTTTAATCCTATTAATGCACATATTCTTTATGCGACCTCATAAGATAAATGGATGAGTAAAATATGGTAATAAAATAAATTTTACATAAATGTGACTACTCTATTATCGTAAAAGAACACATTTTAAATTAAATCTATGTTAAATTAAAAAGAATTTCTTTTTAGTACTTATTATTCTTTAGAGGAGAATGGCCTGAACAAATCAAATGCATCTTAACAATCAATGTCTTTTTTCTTAACTTGGAACAATATCTTTTACATTGAAAAAACTTTTGGATGTTTTCCATATTTATATATAATCACTTTCTTCAATCGCACATATTTTGCGAAGCTTTAAGATTTTTGAGGCTGTAGTAACAAAACATATATGTTCGTAAGTCTATGGCTCGAATGTTTAAACAGAAAAAAAGATTCGTGTATTGGTACAAATAAAACATCGTAAGAAATGCACATTAAATGTTAAAATATCTTCACAACCATCACGTAGTGCGAAAGTTTGGAGAGGAAAATACTGTTTAAAGAACCGAAATTGTAAAATACAGTGAAAGATATTTAATTTGTGTGAAAACGCATAAAACGAACTATCGGTTATTCCGAAATAATACATTTCCACCAAACTATTATTCATATTCATGTATTGTTTATCTTAACATGAAACGATTATTTGGGAAAGGCATGGACAAAATACAAACAATAGCAGTTGCTGAGGCTAGATCTGAGAAGGGCATGAAATGAAAGAGAGGAGGTTTCGTATATTTCGGAGAAAGGATGCTAATGACTTTGAAATAGTTTCAGAGTAGACCGTGACACGAGCCATTTTTTTTTATCAAAGCAATTTTCACCCTCCATACCTACGAAAGTCACAGAAACCATCTCATCTGTAGTTTATTATTTTGTAATTTGGTGACGAGTACGTATCGCAATGCAAGAAAAAATCAGTGAGTTTGGTTCACATTTGTTTATAATTTAGAAGAATATTTTTACGAGCACGTTGGCAAAGTGTTTAGAGCGAAATAAAACTATTTCTCTAAAAATGAAAATGGACCTTCTTAACGTTATTTATCGAAAACAAAAACGGAAATCTCTAGAGATTTTGGTATTGCTAAATTTTGTGTTAAATTTCATTTTCTTGCGAATGTTTTTGATTCATTGATTTTTATTGAATACATGCATGTATAAATATATATCTATGTAAATAAAATCTACTCTAATATACTTAATTTTATTGAATATATATATAGAGAGAGAGATACATAGATATAAAAATAGATATCATTATCATTATACATACACTATATGGCCAAAAGTATCCAGACACCCAGTGGTATGGACTTAGAGCGTCCTGAGGCACATATTAATATTATGTTGGTCCCCCTTTTTCATGTATGACAGCCTGCTCATGTTTGGGAAGACTTTTCACCAATTTTTGATAGGTGATCATAGGAATTGCCTTAAAGGCGTTCATCACAGCTGAAGTGAGTGCTTGCAGTGAGGATGGTCGAATTGGCTGACTACGTAATCTGCGCTCTAATTCGTCCCAAAGGTCTTCTATGGGATTTAGATAGGGGCTCTGAGAAGGGCAGTCCAGTTTTTGAACACCCATTTCGTCAAACCACGTCTGTGCAAGCCTCGGTGTGTGAATAGAGCAGTTATTCTGCTGGAAGAGAAATGGGCATTCCCCGAAATATTGCCATATAGCTGGGAGTGCAACATTGTCCAGAATGTCCACATACATCTCAGAGTCCATGTTTCCAACCACAGAAACTAACGGACCCAGGCCAAACCACGAGAAACACCCCCCACACCATTATGCTTCTACCACCAAAATTAACAATAGGCACAATGCAGTCACTAAAGAAACGTTCGCCGGGCATCCGCCAAATCCAGAAGCGTCCATACGACTGCCAGATTGTAAAGCGAGATTCATCACTCCAAAGAACAGTTTTCCACATGTCCACAGTCCAATGACGGTGAGCTCTATACCATTGCAATCGATGATTTGCAGTCTGTGGAGTGATGTTTGGCTTGTAAGCGGCTGAACGACTATGGAATCCCAAGTTTTTTAACTCTCGACGGACAGTCCTGCTGCAAACACTAATTCCCGATGAACTTTGGAACTCCTGAGAAAATTTCACCAACGAGGACTTGTGATTTTGTTTCACTACCCTTTTCAGAGTTCTGCGGCTGCGTTCACCTAGTATTTTCAGCCTCCCGGTTCGTTTTTCTGCCATTTCACTGCCTCGTCGTTTCCACTTTACAATTACCTTACTCCCAGTGGATTTAGGCTTCTGTAGAATGTCCGCTATCTCACAAACTGATTTCCCACAAAGGTGGCATCCCACTATACAGCCACGATCAAACTCACTAAGCTACTTTGACTTACTCATTGCCTCACAAACGCATCAATACAATCTGACAAACCACTACCAACACTTTTATAGCTTTCAATTACGTATCAAATTGCGTCACTCGCCAGAACCACTTTTTTAAGGGGTCTCCGGATACTTGTGGCCAGATAGTGTATATATACAGTATCCTTTAACACGATAAAATATGTCAGTCCCTCTCAGTTACGTGTTAAACGATTTTCACTGTTTTTATTTGTGAAGCTCTGGTGCAATATTAATTCATAATATTTAATCATGTAATATTAGTTATTTAAAAGAATTAGCAGTGAAGAAATTCTAAATAGTTTCACAACTAATTAATTTTGATGTCAGAAATAAAACTGGTATAAATATTACTGTTTTTTATTAAACCATTCCTATTTCTGAAACCACTAACACCATCTAATCTTTTCGTATTTCCTAGAGTCCTTTATATATTTCGTCTTTCAAAAAATCTGTATAAATCAATAAACCTAAAAAGACAACTTGCAAATGTATTTAAAATGCAAACAAAGCATTATTGGTTCATGAATTTATGCAGAATTACTGAGTGAATTTATCTTTATCGTGCACGGTTACCAAATCATATGCAATTGCATCATCACTTTTCCGCTTCAAAGTGTTTTACTTTTTCTTGGTTCTCAGTTATTTTAAAAACGTTTCGTTTCTTTCCTCAGCGAAATATATTATTCTAAAATATATTATCTAAGAAGGGATTCTTTAACTATTTATTGGAATGAGTTTATATACATATATATTTAAACTTAGTCTCTGACATATACCATATTATCCATTATTTTGCTTGCATAAAATAAAATAATTCAGTTGATGCAAGTTATATAAAAATGTACATAGATTCAGAGATTATATACATATATATATATATATATATATATATATATATATATATAATGTAAGCATTTCCTTAAAAATAAACGTTTTCCTTAGTCTGTTTTAATATTTATAAACAGAAACTATATACACAAAAAATGAATAAATAAATCTTTTTAATTTCGCTTGAAAAGTCAAAACTCCAATAAACTTATCTGAAACTTAAGTAATTAGATTTTTAACGAAATAAATTTTTTTTATTAAAATATTTTAATGTGTTTGCTATAATTAAAACTTATATTTAAACTTTTTTTAATTATATATACTTACTATAAAAATCGATTGGGGAAAATTTTACCATGTAAACAATTATATAAAATATCTAATTTGAAACATACCGTCAGTGATTAATATTTTAACATAAAAAAAGAAGTGGGATTTCAGTAGATACCCAACTAAAACATGCATGGAATGTTCTTAACAATTTATTTTGATAGCCTATAAATATAAAATAAAACTGAAGCCTCCTTTCTCATTTTTCAGAAAAAATCACGTACACTCAATTCAGGGAATACAACTAGCTCACTTGAAAAGAAACTATAGCACACAACGCAACATAAGTCTTATGTTATTTCTAATGTGCATAAACTTTTCAGGTCATATCTAGAAATTCCCATGTACTTTTCTAGTACCATGAAAGCGGATACTAAGCCTAAAAGGATTTGGGAACCGTGTGAAGAGTTATAAAAAAATCCTTCATGCGAAGAGCGTAGTCGATATTTTTACCACTACATTTCCTACGCGATTTATTTTTTAGAAGTTCTCGAAATTTTCCTCACGCTAGTATTAAACTTTTCACCACATTGCCGGAAATGAAAACCACCAAGATATATTGTATGTGTGATTCTTTTTGGCAGGTGCGCAATTTTTCTTGCATCACACATTTTACCCTTACTTTTTGCCCACATATGGGAATATTTCTAAGCCTTTTTTCAAAATCTCGTATCACCACAGTTGAAGTAATATCTATTCTCCTTCAAGATTAAATATGTTTGAATTATTTGATGTGTATTTTTCTCATGAAAAAATGTTTGACTTCAATATTAGTTGAAAATTTTCATAAAAAAAAGAAAGAAAATGACAGAAAGAAAATATGTTTATTTGATGAAAAAACTGAAGAATAAATTTATGATCCTTAATATTTTTATAGATGTGGAATGATAAAGTTCCATTTTTTTCTTCTTAGTGATCAATTGCTGTTCATAAATTTTTGCTGAAAATGTTTCGAAATTTTCCTCACAACGAGTACATTAATTTTATATAAGTATTATTATTTTTATATGATGGACTTTGAAAAAAATTACAAAATTAAAATTCTTGTTCAGTAATTTAATTTATTAATGCGTATGGCAGTGTTTCTCAAACTGTGGGGTGCGCCCCCTAGGGGGCGTGATAAATCTATGAGGGGGCGGGAGTATATTAAAAAGACGAAAATAGATTAATTTTTAAAAAATCAGTAATTTATACTAAAAATAAACAAACAAAATATATTCGGAGGTAAAAAAAAATACACATTTACACTGATTTTAAACTTATAAATGTATCAGTAGTGTGCAATGCATTTGATAATAACAATACTAAGTTAAGAACACGTTTAATAATTACCAGTGATCCCATGGGCTTGTCATACATTAAATTACATATATAACAATTTGCACTTATATTGATAGTTTGTGCCGTTTATAATTAATATGTAAACTGTTGATTAAATTGTACGTGATTCACTCCTCAACGCCATTTTTTCCATTTAGGCTCGCGTGTTTGATGTATTGGGGGGGGGATTAAAAAATTAGCAAATTCTCTGAGAAAAATAAATCATCAGCCAACACTGCCAAGGCCTTTTTATTGCATTCCAAAACCTTTGTAAAATAGTCTTATGGACAGCGGTGCACATCAAAATCGTACTTCAGAAAGATCTATACATATGTCCAGGGCAATTAACCCTTTAGCTAAGCGAAATGTTTAAAATAAGGCCGGCGGTTTCATTAGAGGTTGGAAGTCCTATTGTAGATTTAGCGTCGTATAGTATTATTGAATTCTATATATCATTATTGTTTGGGGAGCGATGAAAATTATGATTGAATAGTGGGTCGCAAATACTGAAAGTATGAAAAACACTGGCTTATGCTAGTTTGATAAAATGAGATAATTATGTTCTGTTGTTTCAGTATTAGTTAATACGCAGCAAAATTTGATGAGAAGTTTGTCCGTGGAAGCCTAGGGGTCATTGTCACGAATTCATGATAAGCAAGACATGGGTTTTATCCCTAGTACCTCTGAAGGCTCATTATGCAAAGGAGACGACGCATTTTAAATATGTCATAGCTCGTGGTCTTTCGGTTGACTTGTTGAGATAAGGTGGGGAAAAGAATGCCAGCTCTGGTATGATCCTCGTCGCTTGACCATAGTTAATGTTTATAGTGCAACATGAATACATATTTACTTAATGACAAGCCCAGTATGCTTCTTAATTTTTTTTTTTAAGATTATATCCAATTTTTAAGAAAAATGTGCATCCAAATACTTCCAAGCATTGTTTTCTGAAGTTTTGAGTATATTTATACTTAAATATCTTTTCTTAATTTCAGCTTTAAAAAAATCATCATTCTTGCATTTTATTCCTTCAGTTTTGCAAAGATCTTATTTTTTATAAGCAATTTAAAAATTTTTAAATATTTTAATTGGCGTTGTTGCTTAAAGGAAAATTTACATTTTATGTTTGCAAAGCTTTATTTTTTAACACAATGTTATAATATTCTACCTGTCATACATGGTACAGTAAATTATTCTTAACTAATGCCTGAGAAATACGTGATCTACTTTAAACTTAAATCACAAATGTTGTGTGTACGCTACAACTACTGCTCGTTAATTAAAACTCGTCTACCAAGTACTATTAGTGTTTTTATCTTTGCATGTGAGGCAGAATAATATGTATAATCATTGCAAAACGTATATAATTACGGTAATCATAAAATCATACATAATTACAGCGTTAACAAAACATGAAAATTTTGACGAATGCACAAGTAATTGCGGCATCCTTAAAAACATGTATAATTATAACAAATACAAAAGTATTTATTCGTAAGAATGAAAAACATATGTACTTTAAAGAAGTGTTTAAATATGAACTATTTAATTCACTGTGGAATATTTAATATTAACTATGTGTATATATTTTATGTAACGACAAATAAAACAAATATTTGTAATTTAAGGTAAAATTTTGTGGTTTCCTATAAAAGTTAATTTAGAATTTTTTTCTACTTTTTAAACATATCTCTGCATAATTTCTTTTTAGTTTTATACTATACGCAGTAAGTCTAATGTAACGCAAAACAATTATTTTTATTAATTTTTATTAAATTTATTACCTTAAAGTTACATTTTGTAGTGTGCTAGGGATTAAATTATATATTTCCCAGGTATTAAGAACAACAATTTATACTGTAATAAGATCACGTAACAACTGCAAGAAAATCACGACACTCAAGACAGCTTTTATTTCCTTAATAATTACATTTTATTAATGTTATGTATTATCACAAAGAACTTACTTCATAATTAGAGCCTAAAATAATTTTACTAGGTAATGCCTCTTACAAAAATTACTTTCAAGTTATCATGGGAACTCTTCTATATATACACTGCTGGCCCCACTCTTAAGGAAGTATGCAAACCATGTAATATTTATATCATGCGCGTTGGTTTAGATACAATATGCAAATCATTATCACTATAGCACAGACACACATCACGGGCGATCGTAGCGTCACCCTCAAGCGCTATATAAGGAGATAACAGATTGTTGATTTGCAGTAAGATAATTGTTTTTTCATGCGTTTTTTAGTAAACTAGTTACCGATGCCTCGCGGAAGACATCGAGCGTCTTTTAACGAAGTTTCTGCATTCAACCGATGAAAAATAATAGCCAATATCGATTCCGGGTAATATCCTTTGGAGAAATCAGTCATAGTTTAGGATGAAACCAAGCAACTGTGATGCGGATCTGTCATCACTGGAGTCAGATGGAATCGAAGGATTGACGGGGTCGGTCGCACCCACTTCGTTGTACTACTTTCCGTGATGAAAGGTGGATTGTGTGCTTGGCATTGATGGATCGCTCAGCCAAGTCACGAACCACAACACAACATATTTAGTCTGTTACGCATCATTTGGTGTCTACCCGTACAATTCAACGTCGTTTTGCAGCAGATTGAAATGTCCGCGCGTTGTCCATAGGTTCCTTTAAACTTGACAAGAAACCACATACGCGTTTGTGCCACCAATGGTGCGATGAGCGTTGGACACAGACAGATTGGGACGACATAGTTTAATAACAAATCTTGCTTCCGCCGGCAACCCCACGATGGCTGGATTAGAGTTTGGAGACAATGGGGTGAGAGGTTGATGAACTGTTGCGTTATGCATCTCTTCTCTGGTCTCGCACTCAATATTATGTTTTGGGGTGGTATTGGATTTCACAGCCGCATCACTTTTGTACGCATTGCCGGTACACTTAACAGCCAGCGCGATTTCTGTGAGGTGTTGGAGTCAGTGGTCATCCAATAAATTCTGCACTTGATATCAGTCATATTCCAACAAGATAATGCGCGACCACGCGTGGGCACGCAATGTTCAGGAATCCTTCTTTAAGCATCAAATTGAAATGCTTTTTTGCCCTGCTTGTTCTTCCGATCTATCGCCTATCGAAAACGTGTGGTCCATACTTGCAGAAAGACTGGCTCGTTATACACAACACGCTGCTACACCAGATTAACTTTGGCAATATGTGGAATCCGCATGGACTGCAGTATCCCAAAGTTTTATCCAAAGCCTCTTTGAATCTATGCCAAGGTGTGTGGTAGTGGTTATGGTCAACAATGTCAGAAACATTAACTACTGATTTTGTCATCATCCTCACGTCACAGGAGGCTGTAATTTTAATCGTTTGATTTGTATGTAACATATCTGCCAAATAAATTTCGCTATAATATCTCTGGTCTTTTTTGGTGTTACATTTTGCGTAGCCAGCAGTGTTTATTAAGTCAAGTAGAAAAACTGAAATTTAAATAAGCAATTTTTGCTCAATGATTAAACTTGTTTATTTTTTGCCGTTGATTGATCTCTTATTTTTCAATTAACTTTAAAAGCATGTTACATGTATTACTTCAAAGATACAATAAACTAATGTTATAATTTCTTAACTTCCCTTACTATCAGGAAACGAGTTCTTATAATACTCACCTCTTGGTAAGGTACACGAAAGTCAAGACTAATACAGTAATACAGTCTTAAAAATACAGTATTTTTTGTTATTAAGGTGTTATTTGTTATCCAAATGTATTGCTTCTGTAATAGGATTTGCAGCCCTGGGATCCCGAAATCCCGGTAGTTTTTTCAAATCCCGGGAATCTGGTATTACTTTAATGTAACTTATTTACTTTTTTGTGCTATATACATTTAATGTCAGTTTTTTTACGTGTTGAACCTTGAAGGGTGTGTATGTTAAACTGTGAAATTTGATATGTTTTCTTTTATTAGCTCCTATAACTTTCTCACCATCGCGAGTGGAGTCAGAAAACGGACAATTCTCCCACCCTTCAGGATATCCTATGTAAGCTAACTTAGACAGAGGCATTTAGAATTTTTGGAAGACATATAGTAGAGTTTTCAGCCCCGGGATACTGTAATTCTGAAACCCCAGGATCCCGGTGTTTTTTTCAATCCCAAAATCACGGAATTAAAATACATAATCCCGGGATTAAAGTAACTCATTCCAAGATTTAATTTTTGCCTAAAATACACTTAAAATTTTATTTGCATAAAACTTTTCTAAGAATTTAATTCTTCAAAAATTTATATTTTGTTTATGAAATATGCACGTAGATTTTTTTTGTGCTATAATTGCTATTGGTAAAAAAAAATATATGCACAGCTCTCATTTCTCGTATGAGAAAACGTCGCACACACAGACCTAAGTGGTTCACTGCAATGCTTACACAATAATATAAGCAACTTATAAAGAATAGATTTTTTCACAGTTCCTTTTTCAATTAAATGCAATTAATTATTAGTGGACCATCTTCGATGACTTGAGATACATCAAATCCCATTGCATTACTAACAGCTCATGCAACAGAATCTTTAATTTTAAATGAGGTAACACTTGAAATTGATACACATTCTGATTGAGTAACTGGATCAATTTATATACAAAAACTATTAAATGTAGTAGAAAACTAAAAACACTTATCAAAGAGATATATGCACCAATACAAACTATTAGATTTGAGACACTGTCATCAAAAATTCAAAAAGAAATGTCTCTTTTTTTTAAAATGGAGGGTGACTACCTGAAAAGAACATACTCCTGCTTAATGACGATAATACTTACTAGTAAGGAAAATGAACGTGCATTTTCTTCGTCAGGACATTTTGTAACAAAAACAAGAAGCGGTTTTAACGATGAAATGATGGAAGAGCTGTGTTTTTATAAGCTTATTTACAGAAACATAAGAAATTAAGAAATGCTTTTTTTAAAATTTCATTACGTACTATCTTTGTTTTCTTATGATAAATTAATTGTTTTATTTGTTTCATTAAAATAATATTAAATCATTTTTTAATTATATTTTCAGTTTTATTATGCAACTTTAACTATGCTAATATGTAAATATTTTTAATAAAAAGCCCAATCCTAATCTCAGGACAATTTCCGGGATCCCGGGATTTGGATAATGTAATCCCGAAATCCCGGGATTAAAAATATGGCACTGGATTTCAAACCCTATTCTGTAAAGATTTAACAATAAATAAATTTGTACCGGCTAACTTACTGTACATTTTACATATCAGGAAATCAAAAACCATTATTGCAATGGTATTGTAAAAAAAGTATGATATCTTACTCCGTAATAAAATTTACACCGTTTTTTGAGTAAGATTATAAAAAAAAAATACTTGGAGAATTCCTGCATTGAAAAATAGCCGTATAACAATAATAATATATGTTAGATTTCCTGACGTTAGAGAAGCATAAATATGAAAGAGAGGTATATCAGTTAAGGTATCTTTTACTTTACTCTACTTGATTCGAAATTTAAAGTTCATCGTCTACATCTCTATGGGGTTTCATCTGCTACTGTTAAAAAAACTCATTATTGTTTAATTTATTTGTCATTACGTTTTACATTTTACGCATCTTTATTTAAATAAAATTCTCTTAAACGAAATGTTTATTCATAGTAAAAAGGACTGCTTAATATATTTGAATATAATTTGTTTTTTTTTAAAATAAGTTCTTGAATAATTATATTCCGTATGATAAAGACTTTGAATTCGTAATTTTTTCTTCCTTACTAATATATATATATATATATATATTGCCTAGAGAGTTTTGCAGTGGTGCAATTTATTATCAGTCCAAAAATCCACGATTCTTACATACTATGCTAATACATTATTACAATACATAACTCGTAAGGGCATTTTGTAACTACTCCAGTCATTCATTTATTACTTCGCATCATCATTATTCTGCCTAATTCCATCATAGAGAAATCCAAATGATACATCTTAAACTTTCAATACTAAGACTTCCAAGAAACTTCCATCAAAACTCCGCAAGCAGCAAATACATTTTATCACATTACTACTAAGTGCAATACTCAACAAAATACATATCTAGAGGAGTCGCTACGCCTTTCTTTTATGGTCCTCATTAAAAGAAGCTCGCCCTTCCTTTTTTGATAAAAAAAATGAAAAAGAACTCAAAATGACTTTTCACTTCAAGAAATACGCTGCCCAGGAACTCTAAAAAGTGAAGTGTCTCTCATCTGAATTCAAATCAACGAAAAATCTTCTTTCTCGGACACCAAAATGATTTCGCCTTCCTGATGTCTTCATTCTGAAGGAAAATGCCGTAGTGTAGAGCATGGCGACATTAAACATAAATGCGACATCCCTAATAATGGGAAGCATTATCCAGTTTTACTGAGTCGCCATTAAATTCGGAAATCACCAGATTCTCGACCCCTTATGCCAATAAAACGGTCATAAATACAAGAACTAAGAGACGTGGAACAATGCTAATAAAAATGGGAGATATCTTGGCATAAAGGGAATAAGAGATGCATATCGATATAGGTAATATGGATGTCAATTATGATGTTTGGATGTATAAATACAGCGAATGGTGAACACTGATGGGTTTTTGTAATATTCTCTACTGACTTTTGTTTTAAATCATCATTTTTGCATTTTATTAATGTATGTATAAAAATAAATCAAATGAATGGTTATGGGAAAATTATTGATTTGTGTTACCATAATAGCGAATGACAAACACGTACATGTTTTCTTTTTTGTAGAGATATATAACTGACAAAATAAGGCCCTTTTAAGGGGTGAGTTTGTAATATTTTTAGATGTTTGTTTCATATTTACGCTCAATTGGGGCATTTATTAATATCAACAATTCCCTTTAATGAGCGTTTTAAAATTTCAATGTAGTTTTGTTATATTGGTTTACTTTACCTATTATAGATTTCCTAAATTATGGAACAAATACATAGGTGATTAATTATTTAGAATAAGTAGAAAGCTGATGGAATCTCTTAAAAATTATTTTTATTCAACAAACCTTTATCTAAAAACTCTTTTTCAGTGTATGCATAGTAATACATGTAAATGAGAAAAATAACATTATGACAACCAAATTTAAAAGAAATTGGAGAAATCCAATATAGCAGAAAAATTGGAGGAATAATTTTTTTAATGGAAAGATAAGAGTATTTAGATATCAAATTTCTAAAGATTATCTTGAAAGTTGATGTCCTTTAAGTATGCCGAGACTCAAATTCTTACTTTTAGTGTAGTTTGGATGAGAAGAATGGAATGTCCTCTCTGAAATCTGCTTCGTCACTTGATCATAATTTCAGATTATAGGAACAAGAAATAATTTTCCCCTCTTTGATTCTATTGTGAATATTAATTTAAACTAATTTCAGAGTAATTGAGAAACCTGTTTTGTATTTTTAAATTAACAATTAAAAATAAACGTAAGATATATCAATGAATTTATGGGCATGGTATTCAGCTAGGGTACAAAAATTTAACATATACGTGATAAAAAATCTAAAAATTTGGTGGGGTGGAGGGTACCCCCCCATTCATCATTGGTATGTGGGTAATGAAGCCGATCTGGTTCTACCCCTCAAGTGTGACAGATGCTCCCAGACTGCACTCTCTCATGTTGCCAGTGATCACATTAAGCTCCTCTGATTTTAAGCGAACAAAATGATCTGTGCAAGGTGCCAAGGTTATCAGGCTTCCCCTGAACACATACTGTGTTGCATGGGCTTCACAAGCAACGATATCAACATTGATTCCCTTCTTGTGCTTGACTTTTTGAGAGTCAACGATTTAATTGATCTCGTCTGACTTCGTCAGACCCTGAAGAATCAGCATTAACAACAACAAAAACCATTCAAATCGACAAAAATATTTAATGTTTTTAAATTAATAGAACTCGATTGAATAGAACTCAATATATCGAAAAAATGCAAATAAACTCAATAAATATCTGTCTAAAAATCATAAAAGTGAAGATAGATTTTAACAGAAAAACTACATTTTTATATTTATGAATATGTATAATATCATTCCACTAACTTAAATCAGTAAGGTCACTAATTGAAAATGAATCAAAATATTATAATGAGTCTCAGTCCTACTAATTAAAAATTAACTTTCAAGTAACCGATAGTTTTCTCCTAAATTCTCAGAAATCGATGTACAGAAATATACTAAACAAAAACTTAAACAAAATTGTCGAATGACATGTAGCAATTTTCTCCACACTTACGAAACAACGATTACACCATGCGAAAAAAGCATGGCTGAGTGGTAAAATTGATGTTTCAAGTATCTTAAAGTGTGCTCTTCCATAAGTTATTATTGATTTTTATCGCAACAGTAAATAATATATCAGTTTTGAAATCGATTGGAAAACCGACCCTGCGATATACTAGTGGTCCTATCGATTATGAAGGCAACTAGCTAACGCTACTTACGCTCTCATCATATCACTTAAAGCCATTAGATATCAAAGCTTTACATCATCATCATCATCATTATTAATATAACTTATTGTAAAATCAATTCCTCCCGTTGGAAGTCTAACGGCGAAGAAAAAGAATTCCCTAATTTCTTTTGCGACGCGATAGAGACATTAACGGATTCTAAGAAATCAATAATAGACTCCTTTTCACGAGGTCCGGAAATAAGGCGTAACATCGTAAGAAAAGAATAAAAATCATCATTACAACAGTTTTAGACACGCTGATTAGAAAACCACAGGTTTTAAACATTAAAGAAGTCATTTTCCTGCCTTGAGGGAGTTTTTAGTAAATAGCACTGCGGGCCGTTTTTTATCGTATAAAAAGTCGTTACGCGGCTTAGGGGTGGATTTATCAGGGACATTTTTATTCAATTATTGAATTTAAGTCATATTGAATAATACCCACCATATATATTGTACGTGTTAGGGAAGATGTGAGCAAAAACAGAACATTTCTGAGGGGGATTATGTGCCGCTGTAAATTGAACATTTTGAGCGATCTAGAAAAGTTGTTGAACAACCCTAATGGAAGTTTTTGTTATGAATGATAAATAGTGAAGTGGAAATCATTACGTGAGTATGGAGATCAGTCAACAAGAAATAAATAGGTGTAATATAGTAATATTACAGTCATTTGATATGGAATATGTCACTCATTTTCTTGAAACTAATGTATTTTACTTTCCTCCTCTTCTTGAACTAAAAGTCATATAATTGTACAGAAAGTTGTATAACTTTTACTTCTATTTTTTTTGGTATATATGTTCATAAATATATTCATTCTATACTTTATCTATAGATCTCAAACTGTTGAGTGAAATTGTGCAGTTTATGCATATTGTACGTCAGTTAATTTTCGAGTTGTAAGAAAATATTTTATTTTTTGAATTGAAATATTTTTAAGCTAACAATATGTATAGTAAAAAATAAAACAAAAGTTTATTAAATTTGAGTTTTAAATTATAAGAAAATTTATTTTATTTAAATTAAGGAAACTTTTGAATTTATAAAAAATTGATGGAGCAAACTGATATTAAATTAATTTTTTTTTTTGTGGAGAAAAATCATTTTCGTTATTTTGTTTTCAAAACATTGTACACAAGTATAATAATCAATTCATTTAATGGGATTTTTTCGTGCGAGATATATACTCAACGAGAAAATTAATGCTGTATTACAGTTTTTAATGCGACCTCAATCGTTTCATCTGCATTTTTTCTTCGGTGATCCACCTGAGGAATAGAAGTTCGATCAGGAGCAGGCGTTTGTTAGTGATGCCAATTTTTTTGGAATTTGTAAACGGTTTTTCATATTGAACATTTTGTGAATCACCTTTATATGTAGTATGTAAATGATTCCATTATCTCATTGGGATTTTATTTACGCGTACGCAAAGAATTAATATTCGTATATAAAATGGTTCTGATATTTTAATAAAAGAGAAATGTTTTATTTTAATAGGATTTATATCATTAATTAGGTACCCTAAACATTAATATTGAGCCGTTAAGGTAACTGACTACCCTACAATTGAGAATTTTGCCAAAAGTTGACAATTTTTTTATGATTTTATTTTATAGGCTATCTTATTAGTTTTATTAACATACCAAGTTTATCATTTACCCTTCATTAGAACTAAAACTACGCGTGTTTTAGTAAAAACAAATGCCATTACTTTAAGCAAGATGTCATAATTTAAAACGCGATTGCTAAAAAAGTTCTGAAAATAATTAACTGAATTTTTTTTCTGTAAGTTCTGTATAATAGTAGAATTGTTTTAACTGGCAGATTTATCAATTACTGTTTTATTACAAAATTTACAGTCCCTTATGTGAATATAATCACTGTTCTTTTTAAGCAATTTCATATAATAACTGAAATAAAGTACTCTAGGTTTTGTAAAGAAGAAAATATCTCTTATCTTGAAAGTTATTTCAAAAATAAATAACACAGCAACATGTTATAGTGAAAAAATTAATAATTCGTTCATAAACATTTGGTACAGAATGTGTCACATTTATGCTATGTTTTGTCAATTTTTGACTATTGTTTCCCATTTTAGTAATAATAATTTATTTTTCTCTCCTTAATTTTAGCATATTTTTCTTAAAATGTACTAAACAAATCTAAAAATAACAAAAAAAATCCTCATATTTCCATTTTTTTAAAAAAAAAAAAGTTGTCGCAACTAGTCGGATACCTTAAACATGTAACTTACAAAATTTCTAACGAGCAATCTATATCTAAAATATTCTTTAAGAATTACTAATCAAACTTGTAACACAATCAATTGTAAATTAAATCAGGTATCGGAAATGTAAATAAGATTACTCAGTTTTCAGAATTATTACATAGTTTCAATTTAAAAGACGACACGGTTTGCCAGTTGCATATCTCTTAAAATGTGTTATTTTCTCTAGATATATTCTCTCATAAAATCATGCTTAAAATAATTGCCACAGATATATTTGAAAATTTAATATTTTGTTCTTTGTTAGTGACGCTTCCATCCGAATGAAATACATTTTGATTACCTATCAAAATATTCTAATTCTAGTTCCTGTAAACTGTCACTATCTAAAGTATTGTTAGAAATTGTTTGATTTCCATCTACTTTAAAAACTGACTTTTGCTTTGACAGGATTACTTTTAAATTCAGTTCAACCGGTGGAATTTGATTGCATGTAAAATATATTAAGAAAATGTTTTTCATCAGATTATAAAAGAATATACGAGTTTCCGTTTTTATTTTAGTTTCACTAATTCTTATTTAAATATTATATTAATGATAAAACATAAAATTTATACAAATGGAGTAATTAAAATTTTAAGAAGATTTTACATTTTTAAAATAGGAATGATTTTTGAGTGATAAGACATCGAAAATACATTAAAATTAAACTCCTGCTCTGTGTTTTTAGAGTAAGCGTAATAATGGTTATACAATACGCAACCAAAAACAGAGATTTAAAACATATATGTTCAATTTTAAAAAAATAAAGAATAAAATAATGAAAATTCATAAAATGGCTTTTTATTGTTTTTTTTTATTTGTACAAATAATTTTTAAAAGATGGAATACTTATTTTTCTTGGAATTATGCATGACTATCTATAATTTTCAGGATTCGTTATTTCCATATTAAAAAGCAGTTTTATATCTTTGTAGGTATTACATTTCATGTTTAGGCATTATTATATGATTTTATAACATAGGATTTTTCATAAAAAATAAATAAATAATAATACACTGAACAGGTGGGTGCTAAACAAAAGATTTTTAGTGAATCATGGAAGTCAAATAATTTATAATGCAATAATATTCAAAGGTATATCTTTCTTTGTGTAATTGAAAGTATAAAACAATAGAATTTTGAATAAAGTTTAAGAAACGAACTGTTGACAGAGTTATAACGTATTCGACATTTTTTAAAGAAATGAAACCCCTTTCATGTCAGTAGGAGTAACGTTTCATGTGGGTGTTATGTATTATTACAATTGTATACATTCCTAAAAATGAAATTGAATTTGAGATTTAGATGGTCATAGAGAGAGAGAGAGAGAGTTTTTTCGTTGTAACAAAAATTCTGTATATAGCTCAATGTTTCAAGTACATTTCTACTTATAAGAATATAGAGTTGCTGTTGTTGAGTTTATTCTATAAATATCTTAAGGATAACATATTAAAAACAAGGCAAAAATTTTAATGTTAGATTTAAAGATTTATAGCCATTTTTTCTTATGAAAAGTCACATCTTTTAAATCTTAGAGCAAATAATTTAATGTAGATTGTTTTATATTAAGCAAATGAAATATGTACTTCATCAATAATGCATTGTTAATAACAAAAATGACATACAAATAATGTTGCATCAGTGACAAATTAATATCGGTTGATTGGTTATTTAATGTCTCTTTAAGAAGCTATACGAGGATCATTGTCAACTGACCTCGTAATGGCCTCTATTTATGTAATAAATATTTCATAGCAACAAAAATATGAAAGTTCCATTTTAATGATTACTTACAAAATTAAAATAGGCACTGCTTGTTCCTGACTGTAAAGTCACATCTGATGGTCAGTTGTAGCGAGCTTGTAGTTGACAACATTTTATTCAGTCACAAACACTTATTCCGTTAAATTTAAGTGGCGGGGAGTAATGAATTTGAAATATGGTAACTGAGATTGGACTAATACAATCTTAATATCTTTCCTGAGTTTATTGATTCTTAATATCGGGTTTAAGAACTATACGAAGTTATTGGAAATCGCAATTTTAAACAATAAACAATTTATTTCCAAAATTTTTAAAGATATCTTTCAAAATGTTTTTTTTTTTGTAAGAAGCAGAAATTTAAGCACTGAAATGAAAAACAATGATGGAAAAAGCTTTAAAATCGACTAATTATGTATAAATTAAGCAAAGAGGGGAACAATGGCATTATAAATAAACAAAATGCCTTAATGTGTCTTTGTATGTGTCATTTGTTTACATTTCGTTTATTCCTTTTCCTGCTGTTGAGAAACAAACACCAAAGCAAAATGAAGTGTGCACTAAATAATAATTTCTTTCGAAGAGTTTTTCTTTTCTATGGAATTAGTAGTTTCCTCTCAAGATATGAAGACAAGTTGCCTCATTTGTGTAATACATGAGACACAGCGGAGAAAGAGCGCTACCGCGTACACCAAACACTTAAGGTAATGGCCGCCATTTATTTCAATCAAGCATCAAGGGAGAAATAAAAAATCAGTTAAGCGTAACTAACATACTTCGAGAACCTGTCGCAAGCTAATTTTCTTCTGGTTACAAGGTCCTTGTTTCGGGAAAGGCGGGGGGAGGGCTGCTTTCGCTTTCATTGCCCCGGGGTGGACGGTTTGGTCTTCGTTTGGGAATTAAACAGTGTGACTAAACAACTTTTAGTATTTTTTTTATTTATCGCTTGGATTTCCGACATAGACATTTATTGTTTTGTTTTACAGAGGATGGATCGTCCACTATGTTTAATTACTGCCCTTGATTAATTTTAAAAGTATCGGACAGTGCAAGTACAAGTCCTCTCAGTTAAAAAGAAAGATAATTTGATGTGAAGAAACATTACTCTGCAATTAACTTTGTACTTTGTAGATATTCATTGCATAATATTGGCGTAAATTAACAATTTGGAATTTATTAAGAATGGCATTTTTAAAAGACCTGTCCATTTTAACTTCGAGAGAAATTCTAAAATTTTGAGAAATTGTATGTGCTAGAATTGAATGGTATCTCTGCCTTACATTTAAGTACACTTTGTCATTAACTAGTATACCGTATTCTTCTTATTTATTTAAAAATAACGAAATCAATTGACTTTTAAAAGTAGGAATTAACCACACAGTATTCAGAAAAGTTCATTTTCTGAACTTAATTAAAAGAGTGTGAATGCTGTCAGGTGTCTTCATTTTGATTTCTGAACTGACCCCAAAAAATAGAGCTGAGATTACTATACAAAAAATAAAAAGTAAATAAATAAATAATACTTTTACAGTTATTAAGATTTTAGTAAATTCGTATTGGAAATAAAATGCAGGTTAACGATATCAAATACGTAAATAAAATAAGTAAGTTTTACTGCGGCAAAGTAAAAGTAATTTTATGAAAGAAGTTAAAGGGCAGGCGTTTTTTTACCATAACAAATATAAAGGTTCAAATATTTAAATTCGTAAAATTTGTAAATCCATGTAAAAATAACTGATAAATAACTTGAAATAGAAAAAGAAACTATTTCTTTAAAACAAAATACAAAAAAAAATTAATTTAGCTTTAGCAAAAAATAGCAACAGATGATTATATATTGGAAAGCGGGGTACAGAAGTTTAACAAAATCAACTTTAAGTTTATCCACAATTTATAAAACTTGTTGATCAGGTTTTTAATCAGTTTTTATAAACGCTACTATTCATTAAACTAAAAAGGTCCAGTTACAAGATTTCTGTTGTTAAAGAGTTTCTTGACCAGAATTTATCTAGTTGAAACATGGGTTTGAAGCTTGATTTATGATCAAATCAATCTTGCAGAAAAATAGGGCATTTCAGAATAAAAAGGAAACAAAAACTAGACTGTTCAGTTCGAATTGTCAATGAGTAAAAGTTTTGAGTATAGCCGGGAGAATATCTTCTTCTGAACTTTGATCGTAATAAAAATAAGAAGTTAATATCGCAAAAAAACGATATTGATATTAATTAAAATCAGTTTACTGATTACCTTCTTTAGCAAATAAGCTTGAAAATCTCAAACTGGATTTGTATACTTTATTTTAATCCTTTTTTATTTAAATTGGTAAAAAATGTTTATTATTCGTGTTTATATTGTTATTCCTCTAAGAAATTTTCATACAATTAATTCAAAAATGAAACAGGAGTTTGATTTAAAAGTACATATTTGTTTATTGGCATTTTTGAAGGTCCATTTAATGTTATACCCAATAACCCTGCATTCCTCGTGCGAAAAAAACGAACGGAATTTCAAACGCAGGTACCTCGGACCCAAGAGTGTTAACATTATATTTTTCCATATAATCTGTATACAAAGGTAAAAAAGAAGAATTAAAGGACATATGTTTATTAAACTTTTCGAGCTTAAATTTTGTTTTTCTCTCTTCTTTTTATTAAGGCATGCAATACATTGTTTATACACTTCCTTAGCCTTCGTAGCGAGCGAGTGTGATGTTCCCACTAGATTGCAATTTTTTAAAAAGAATTTAGTAGAACCATTGCTTGTTGGTTTCTACATTATTTACATTCTTCGGTAAATCGAATTCCAAAAATTTCAATAATCAGCGTGTGGCTCGATATTTAGTAACCTTTATGGCCGCAATGTTCAACAACTCAAAAATATTGTCCAAGGCTAACGATTGCATTTTCTAGCCGTTCGAATATTATAGGGTCGTTTGATCAACAACGATAGTTTATCCCTCAGTTTAATTATGTAAAACTATTTTTTTATATCTCTACCGAACCTGATGTTGACTGTGGGTTAATACAGTGTACCAGCTCTATATATTGTTGAAAATAGAAGATATAATTCCAATTTTTTTTCGGTGTATATGAAACAATTGTATCTTTTCAAAACCAACCATAGAGGAGAAAACTTCTCTATTATTTGAATTCAAACATTTTTGTTTCTGTAAAATTTTCTCTTATTGCTCCAGCAATAGTTATTTTCTGTTTAAAAAATCATCTGAAAATTGATAAGATGTATACTAGTTGTCTTTTGAAATTACGAGTACATCCAAAATGTTTCTTTGTCCCTCCCTATAAAACATTTATTTTCAAAAGTGTCTTCCTTTTCTAAATTTGGATCGATTTCAAAAGAGGAAATACACTTACTATGATACTTTTCATCGTTTGAATCTTCATCATCCTCATCACAAAGAAAGTTTCTTCATCCGGTACTATGTCTGTAAAATACTGTATCTACCAAGTTATTTAAATATCACATTTCTCCATCATAACTACAATATTGAGCCATAGTACAAGAAAGATTTTAATGCGTGCTTATGTATTCAGAACTGCAATGACAATTCATGTGCAGGATGTGGCATACCCAAAGAGGTGGTATCTAAAAATGTATATTCAGAATTCGCCTACAAGCTAAAGTCCTCCAAAGAATATATCGGGGCAGTGCGAGCCAAGTGCTCAAGGTATCGGATCAGGGCAGACATGGCGTGAGTTCGAGACCAGTATCATTAAAGACCCGCCGTGTATGGGAGCGATGCATATTCAATCTGTCGAGAGCTCAAACGTCTATCCGATGGTGTGGTGTGGTAGTTAGCGTCGTCAGGTGTCGTCCTCACCACTTGACCATGGTTCAAAATTGCGAGATCCGTTGCCAAACGCTCTCGCATAGCTTAACAGTGCGACATTAATATTCATTCACTCACTCAAAGAATATCTCCTTAAATTCAACTACACGAGGAACTATATATTTTCCAAAAAAATGTTTAGAGGGAGCATTGACAAGTTAAACGGTGTTTATGACATACCCTGCGTGTGAACTGCCAGGCTAAATAATTTAAACCACCCATACTTCGATATTTAGCAGTAAAAAAATTTACCTTTGAGCTTCAAATTTAAATATTTTTTATTTAGCTAATAGATACAGTTTTATGTATGAGCACTCCGTAACAGAGAGGTAATCATCTCGATGTCGTGGCTGGCTTATTTCTATCGTGGGGCCTACTCGCGTTTTAACACAAAAGACCCGGCATTTAGAAGTTCATCCCAGTTAAATCGTCCAGGACTAAAAATTATCATGTTGTTCCTAGGTGCCAGCTAAGCAATCAATCCGCAATATTGTTTTTGATTAAATCAACCTAATTCAAGGAAGATGAGATTTTACGGCACGATACAAATCGAATAAAAATCCTTTATTTTTTTATTTTATTTATTTATTTATTTTGAATTTTTAAGATTTTTTAGGCTTGCAACATTTGTATATGTAAAACAGGAATTTTGTTCAAAATGCCAGCAACATTTAATTTAAAAAAAAAATCAAGAAATCATGATTATAATCTCAAATAAAATAATTTACACTCACATTTTTTTAATCTATGTTCTATAAAAGTTGGTATGGTTTGTGTGATAACACGATTGGAATTCGTAAAGCACTTCTTATTTAATTCTTATTAAATTTCTTTAAAATTTTACAGATTCTAAATTCAGCAGTTTTTTTTTTTAATTTTCAAGAACTTATTGGATTCAAAGTTGCATACCAACTTCTGGTGTACATGCATATAGCAAAAAGAAAATATACCAAACAATTTGCCACAATATGAAAAAATGACTCTCAATATATTACATAAATAAAAACAAGTGAGTTTTTCGTTCTGAGATAAATCAGCTTAAATGTTTCATTTGGTATTGGGATGTGAATAAAAAGAAACATAAATAAATATCATAATTACTCATTTTTTAACTTAAAATGCTCTCATATTTTGATGTATTAAAATATATAAATAAAATAATTTAGACTAAATTATATATTTTTAAAAAAAGTTGCCAAATTTTTATGCAAATAAACATATGTCTCCTTTTTCATCGAATGCTATATAAGTATAATTAAAAGTTAGAAGTATTTATTATTATGAAGCTTCTAAATTATTAATGCTTAACTTTCATTCCTGTGTTGTAATAAATAGTTGATATTAGTTTATATTACACTATTATTAAGATACCAATATCGATTGTGTATCTTATTAATTATTTACATTTTATAACCATCTACATTTACTTTTTTTGCCTCATAATTAATTAGAGTAGTTAAATGTATAATTATATATAAATACAAAATAGTTAAAAACCAGAAATTTTTTTTCTTCGGAATTCTTATCTCCCAGTTCCGCATAATTCATCATTTCTTCATTACATTTTGCATTAATAATACCTAGTCATGATTCATTAATTAATGAAACTGAATTTAGCATATGGAGTTAATTAAAGAGAATAAGTAGATGTATCTTTGTTTTCTTTAATTATGTTTTGAAAAGCATAGCCTTGTTTCTTCATGTATTAAAAAGAAGCTAAACAGGAAAAGAGAAAGCTATTAATCATTGAAATATATGAGAATATGGACGTTTTTCTGATGTATTAAACATAATTTACTTTTTCTTCCATTGTATTTAAGATTTCTGTTTCTTTAATAGTGATTAATTGATCTATAAAAGCCTTTTTCAAAATAATGGAAAACAAAAAGAAATTATACGCCATAACAGATGCTTAATAACACTGCTCTTATTGCTTAAATGTTTAGCAAAACAGTTTTCTCAATTTAGGAAAAGTTCAAACTTAGAAGAAATAAAAATGCTCATATTTTTTATGAAGTAATTGTATACTTAATGACTAATGTTTTTGGGACACAAGGGAAATTGTTCCCATAATTAATTATCCCATACTATTTAAAAAGCAATATTCTACTTTGACATTTATTCTTGATACTCATGGAGTGTGAAAGAAAAAAAAAACTAAATAATGCTATTATAAACTTGCTATTAATTTAAAAACTGATTTAAGAGTGTTTGTAATATTTGTTTCAATTCAGAGATTTCAAATGTTGAAGTAAAATATGTTTTCTTTCAGCCATATTTTTTACTCTAAATGTAAATTTTTTAATCCCAAGAAGGTTTTATATATCAGTAATAGTACTAAACATATATCAATAAAGACGTATTGTAGCGAAATCAAAATATGTCTCATATGAGAAAAAAAAACCATTTCTTAATGTAAATACTTTAAAATAATCTCCTTTAGAATCAATGAAACATTAATATTTAATTGACAAACTATTTGCTTATTTTTTAAATCATGAATTGTTTAACACCTTATTAGACAAACACTCAACAAGAATATTAAAAGGATACCATGCATTTTCATTGCGATACTGTCTTAGAATTGCATTTTCTTAAGGCTTGCCAATACATTCAACCCTAATTTTGCAAAAGTGTATAAATAAATAGTATTTTTTTTGTATTTACTGACACTCCAAGTACAATACAATATAAAATTATTTTAAGAATGTTATTACAATACAAAACTATTTAAATGTAATTCCTTTCAAAAAATGTAGAAAAGAAGTATTTTCTAAATGTACAAAGGTTCTACTGTAAAAATGTTTTGAGTATATATAGTTAAAACTTCTTGACATAGCTCTAATTAGGATTAAAGAGAAATTCATATTTTTAGAGTCATTATTAATTGGTATAGTAACCGGATAGTCTTTTATAAAATTGTCTCTTCTCTAATATATTAAAATATGAATGAATCCAATTTTAATACGTATTTTTTTTAAAATCCTTATTTAAGATCTATACAAAAGCCTTAGTTAGCCTTATTATGGAGTCCTTTTCCATAAAAAAAAAATGAATATTTTGAAATTTATCATTCTGTCTCCATTTTTGACAACAGAAACATTTAAGAATTTTTTTATTGTAAGAATATATTAAACCAATTTTTTTTTTCATATTCTAATTCAAATAACACTAAATATAAAAAAAAAGTTATTCAGCCATGTACTTTTGCAAAATTCTTTTTTCGAACGTAGTCAGAAATATTTAAAAATAATATTTCATAAGCAGTTCAAAGAAAATTTGTAAGAGAATTCTGTTAAAAACCCATGCATGAAATGAATAAATACGCACATTATGCTGGATTTCTAAAATTCAATTTGACAAATTTAGAAACGATGAACAAATACTAAATATTAAATACATTGAAAAAATAATATATAATCAACTAAAAGTTTATTTTTATCTAAGCACACAATAAGAAACCAGATTAGAGTACTTCCTTTTAGCACTGCTCAAAGTATTTTCCATGTATCTGTAGCTCCAAATAAGCATCATTAAATCCTATTTAAAGACGTTCGCCAGGCGTTATCCGTCACTTCTCGTCAAGTCTCAAGTTGAAAAGGGGAATCCATATGCAACTTAATGAAACTAATAATTGACGCAGAAAATAAATTCTCAGTTCCAGTGTCTCTTCTCTAAACTTCACAGAAGAGTCACTTCTGTAACAAGACCCGTGATTGGGTACTTGATCCAGGAACTGTTATCCTCTCACTGGTTATTACACTCGAACACATTTCTGCTCCATGTTAATGATCGGCATTTCGGACTCTGGTCAATATTTATTTTACGATATAAAATCTGGAAGTAACTTGAGCAGCAATTGCTGTGAGCCGTACTAAAATGCGTCGTATTTGATTTGATATCTGATGTTAAAAGTCTATAAAAATATCAAGACATGAAAAATGGAACCAATGCTAGCATTTTCTTTGTAATATTTTTTTAAAATTATTTATAAATGTGTATCGAAATATATAATACTTGCGTTCTGGTTTTATTAGCTCAATATTATAGAAAAGGATTTAAATTTGAAACATATCGTCAAAATATGGTTCGATAGGAAAATGTATTTTTCAATGCTGTTATTGAATTTCTACTTCACTAGTAGAACGCAATTTTATTATACTACACATTTCTGCCCGAAACCTTAAGAAATCCCCCTCTTTAAAATATGTTTTTTTTTATTTTGTGGCATATATTATAACGGCAATTACATTTTCCACTGCGTTCTGAATTGTGAAATAAATCATATATAAAATTTCCTTACAAGAGAGAGATGAATAAACATGATCAAACTGAAAAGAATTGAAATTGTAAGAAAATCAGAAAATAGCTATTAAAAGGAAATAAGAAAAATTAAAATAATAGAGATAAATATGAAAAATATAAAATCATGCATGCTACAGTATTATAAACATTACTGACTTACGACAGCTTAAATATAAATAATTTATATAAAAGTGAGGTTGAACATGTTTTGTGGCCAACCAACATGTATATGCATATATATATATATATATATATATATATATATATATACATGTTGCCAATATATATATGTGTAATGTTATTAAAGTTAACAGATATTGTGTTTCTATCACATATAGAAACTTTTAAAAATATTCTACAGTTCTAGTATATATGAACTATAACAACAAGATTGCAGAGTTAAGTAATATTTTAGTTTTACAGAGTACTGTATTCAGAATTTTCCCTTAGGCCTTCTGCACGTAATTATATACAAAATTAAAACATTTACACAGTGATTTTTGTATGTTTAGGTGTTCAAAATAAAGGTATCACTCTGGCATTAATATGAGGCCACGGTAGCTCCATGGTCAAGGTCACGTTCTTGTGTTTATAGCGTCATGAGTTCGAGTTTAGTACCGCTGAAGATTCACCGCGCAGAGGAGACCGATACACGTTCAATCAGTCCAAGCTCAAACGGCCTCCCATTTGTATGATGCTGAAGTCAAGAGAAGGGAGGGGATCTAGTGTCTTCAGGTGTTGTTTTATCACTTGATCATGGTTAAAATTACAAGGTCCTTCACTAATAGCTCTTGTGCAGATTTATTGTACATCGTTATTACTCATAGTTACTCTCATTGCTATAGATTCAATTCCATCTTAAAACGTATTTATTTTGATATTAAAATAAATTTATTTAAGTTTGAAAAAGTTTTTTGACTACGATACACTTATTATTACTCAAACCAAATAATTTATTTCATTAAACTGATTTTACGAGTCATTTTTAATATCTGTATTTTTGTGTCATAAAAATTACATAATTGAAATTTATCTTAAATTTTGCGGTTGCTATTACAATGTGAAATGTACAAAAATAATGGGAATTGCGAATTATTTATTAAGAATTATTTTTTGAGTTTAATCCCTTCCGAGAATATTAAAAAAAAATAACACAATGTTTGCTTAAAACAAATGGTGAATTATTAGTTCATAATCCGTAAGAGATATTTTGGTTTCATGTTAATGCTTCCTAATATCACATGGTTTCAAATGTCATATGCCAAGGACTGTTAGATTGATGCGTTAAAGTCTCTATTTAAGATATTATAGAGCACAGTCTGAACAAATATTTTTAAAAAATTATCTCTCGTAAAATTTGTGCTAAATATTTTTATATCCTGTTTAATTTACGTGTTTTAGTATTTTAAATTTGAAATATGTTCGGATTAAATTAGGTTATATATATATTTCTACAAACCTAACCAGAAATCAAATCAAATTTTCCCTTATTTCTTTTTTCTTCGGCATTGTATGAGTTTCTATGTATTCTGTAAACAATTTTTTTATAAAGAAAGGTTATGCTATGCACATGAAATGTAGACTTATTTTAATTAAGAATTAAAAATAAAGTTTTTTTTTCACTTTTTTTACATTTTGTTTTAAATATTCTAATACATAACACAATTTAAATACGTAAGAAAAATATTTTGCGAAATTATATAAAATTAAGCTTTAGAAAATATTGAAATTGTAAAAAACAAAGACAATTTCAGAATGTAATCATGTCATGCTGTTTAAGTAATTCTCGAAAAATAAGTTTATTTATCAATTGTTTTTAAAAATAAATCTGGATATATATTAATATTGTGTTAAATTTGTATACACACCTCTATAAAATAAGAAACAACGTTGCAATAAGTTATTTTAATGGAACAAATCTCTTACGATCATCCCTTACAATAGAATGAGCAAATGATTCGGTTTTGGCAGCCATTGATTGACTAGATGGAATTTCAGCGCATTGTCCGGAAAGTATTGGTTGATAGAGAGTGAGTACTGAATATATATATATACGATGACAAAGTGACAATCGGTGTTGACAGTCCGAAAGACGTTCACTCATACCCCTTGATGCATCCTTATCAACGATCCAACGTGATACCAGTGCCTGCAATGATCACTGATAGTCAATTCAGCGAACGAGGATTAAGGTCACGATTGTCATTGCGCCTCCTACCCCCTACCGTTTGTTCATCGTCCTCCCTTTTACACAGGGCCATTCGAAAAGGGATCTCATGAACTGGAGTAGAATTGTTTCATTGAAGACAAAAATCATTGACAGAGTGACTGTCGGTGATTCTATGAATAAGCGATTCTATAAACCCTGTTTAACTTGAAGGAACTTCGTGCTAATCAACTCATTTCCTGTTATTACATCTCTTCTGATCAGAAGTGTGAGGGTTTCTTTCACCCGTGGGCACAAAGTTGACTGAGAAGGGAATGACGAATTCATTGGTACACTGACTGTGTATGAAGAGGAAATTAAAAACGCGTTCTGCGTTTTCAATATACAAGTAACCACGTATGAGGAGCATAGGTTTTACAATATCCTTTTAAATGAGTACGTTCGTGAAGAGAACATGTTTTTCGAGTGTTTGAGGGAATGACACTGCAGGGAATGCCAGTTGACCACGTGCAAAAAAATCTTGGTGATTTCTACACATAACTATTTCTCACCAGTCTATTTCTGGAATTAGGAGCAGCAAAAGCTGATTCGTATGAACGAGTATATAAACCAGTAAAAAGTGTTAGAAGAACGGTTGCTTTTCCCACAAAATTTCCAGATCTATGACAAGAGTTTTGATATCTATTTATATCAGTTTCTGTCTTTTTATTGAATTAAAATTTAAATACCACTTTCATGTTTCATAATAAATTATAGCATGGCTCCATAAAATATGCAAATTTACTTATTTTCTCATATTTATGAAGAATTAATATTTTTTGCTGTTATCAGAAATTATAAACCCACACACACCTAAAAACACTCTGCAAAAAGTAATAAAAAGGAGCTACTTACATAAAAAACTGAATTACTCGTTTTATAAAACGCACACTCTAAAATGCAAAAATCCCTTTAGGCCCTGTGATTAAATAACATATCATCCCTTTTAATACTTAACTCAATAGACGCTGCGCTAAAAGTCAAGCCATATGTTCCTTGAGAGATTAATATTTAATATCGTTATACATTGGACAAATTAATTAATGAGACGCTGAATTAAATTATGGTTTTATACTGGACTCGCTTTCACGGCTTTTGATCATACTTCCCTGAAAATATCACGGCTTATTGCTTTTCATCATACGTGTCGAAAAAAGTGACTTTTTTTAAAAAAAAAATTCTTACGGCGTTATGTCAAAGTGATTGGTTCTTTTATCGTCCCGAATAGGAGAAAATTCCCCATCACTCTCCAAGGTTTTTTCCCTTTACGCTTTTGATACATTCTGCTTTATATCGATTAAATTTGATTGATTAAGCGTAAGCAGTGGCGTCATAAATCACACCAGACGCGTTAACATTGAGTCTTAAACGTCATCACACATAAAAAAAGAAGAAAAAAACTAACTGTGACATATATATATATATATATATAGGTATAAGAGCAAAAGAAGGAAAGAAAATCGGTAAATCTAATATAAAAATGAGCTCACAACAGTCGATAAATATTATTAGACTCTGTAGATAAGTGAGTTGTTTGCAGCTATGTTTACAAAATCTACGGGATACTATTAATTCTGAGAGCCTGAATGGTGTTTATCTTTGCTAATAAAATATTGGATATTTTTAAAAATATCAATATACATTTCTGATCCTTTTTTTTTAATTCCAAAGAAATTATAAATGAAGAATGTAGAAAAAGTATTGTTAAAAAAATAAACATTTTTATAACTAGATTTACTGTTCTTGCAAATATTCTTGTAAAGTTTTACTTTTGATTTTTTTCTGATATAATCCCTTTATTAAACTGTTTTCATTGCTCATATAAATTTGCAAATTGTGTTTGAGATTAGCGCATTTGTTTCCCAAATTTTCTTATAACACACTACTTATTCACGATTTGAACTTCTTCTTGTGCAATTTTCATGATTAATATTACAATCCTTTCTTACCATTTTTGTTGATATCTGATTTGTATGCTGATATGTCTTTTGTACGATTCAGAGCTTAAAATGTTTTAGTGTATAAGATTTCCCTGATTGGAAAAGGATAAGAAAATAAAATCAGTCAGCGTATTGTTGAAACACAATTTACAAAACAAGTTATTGTAAAATACCTTAATTTTCAATTACAAAAATGTTTAAATACAATAATTGCGTTGAACTCAAGTGTTATTTATTGAGATAGTAAAAACAAATTATAAAATTTACAAAATTTTCCATTGTTTTTGTATTAAAGATTTATACAAAATATTTATGCATTTAATTCAAACTAAAAGCTAACTGTCAGTTGGTTGAAAATTGTTATTATTTCTATTTCTGAAAAATTAGAAATTTAATTTATATTATAGATATTCTACTTATATTTTTTTATTCATGGACGAATGGAAACACCCTCAAAATTTTCCCTCTTAAACCACTTTTCTTTATTTTTACAAAATTTCTTAAAATTTCCCTAACTAATAATCCCCAGCTGTTGACATAATTAGTCACTTCATTTATCATTTTGACATTTATTTTATATTAATTAAAGAGGAAGTTATTGGCGCTCATTGTGCGTTATAGTTAAAAATTTATGTAATACATATTTTCACATTTTCATTTTAAAAATGTGTAAAACAGTGTCCAGTGAAAGAAAGAAATTTGACAGTCGTCTTATTTAAATCACTTGAGGTTTAACTCATTTTAAAACGTAATATTTTATTCAGAAATCTACTAATTAAAGATGGTTAAACTATAACAAAGTAAAATTATCTTACCAAATTAAATTACAGAAATGTGTCTCGGGATAAACAGTGTAAAGCAATTGTACAAAATAAGTGTTAGATAACATAATTTTAATTTTGACACGAATGGGGGCCAAGTGGAGCTTAAATAATAATCATAAAATTTCTTTAGACAAATTTAAGACAAACAAAATTTAAGTTTATGAGCATGCATCCTTATTTCTTTTCATTTCCAAATTTCCTTACATAATTGAAGTCTAACATCGTATTTAGCTTATTCAAGATATTAACATATACACTCATTAGTAGCAGAGATATCTTCAACTTTCAGACATATAGTTGAGTATTATTCTCTCTACTAACATTTTAAATAACTCTGCATAAAGATTTGTATTATTTCATTTATCTCAAAATGTATTTTCATTTCTAAGTGATTCGTTAATTTTTGATTTGTTCAGATATCTTTTAACTCCTTTCGAAATAAACATGAGCTTATTTCAGCAATGTAAATTTATTTTTTCATAAAAGCTAAAAAAATTAATGTGGCTCTAACTAGCGTGTAGCAAATAAATTGCAAATAGATTTTTTTACCAATTGTAATTAAAAGGTGGATACATGTTAACTTTTTATTATATTTTAATTCCTTTTGATAATCTTAGATTTCTCATAACTTAGATATTTGAATCTTGATACGTAAAGAGATTTTTTGTCGAATATATAGTTTTACAGCTTGCATTGCAGAAACGCATTTCATATTTTTTAAAGAAATTGTAAAAAAAAATTATGGAAACTAATAAATCCTTCACGTCATTTGATAGATTAGAAATTGCTTGTTAATAAATTATTGTTCAGCTACATTGAAACTTTGGAAACGAAAAAAATAAATGAATTTACTTTTTTATCAAATTTATTCATTACATCAAACTATTTTAATATTACCCTTAATTTCAGTTTTATTTATAAATGTATGGAAAAAAGTGAATCATAGTAGTTTAAGAGGTTAGCTTAAGAACAGTTTAATTCTTGTTATTAATTGTTTTTTTTTCATGCTTTAGAAGCACAACTTTCCTTCTTTAAATACATGAAAGCTAAGTGCGTTAAATGAAGCTGGTAACAAATAGTTTTTTAACTGAAATATCTCATCTCATAAAAACATGGCATATATTTGCAGAAAATTGAAGGATTATTTTTAAAAAATTTATGTGAAATTTACTGAACAAAATTGTTATTATATTTTCTGAGAGTAAGGAAGAAAAAAATGTGCTGATTTACTGTTAAATACTTTAAAAATTTTCTTTCCTTATTTAAAAAAAAAAAATCAGATTTTCATAATTCATAATTTCATTTTTTCATAATTTAAAATTACTTCATAGTACAATTTTTTATACCATTAACTGCAATGTACAATTTTGCTAAGAGTCTTAAACTTAGAAAAATATAAATAATTTAATATTCTAGGTCATTTCTTATCATTTTAAATAATGATTATAATAATTAACTTGTGAGCATTTTTTATTGATTTCTTTATTAAAAAAATCCCTATTAGCAATCCTATATTACCATTATAAAATACATTTTTGTTATTTTGTAGTAACTTAAAAAATTCTAAGAATATAATATTATCTTATTATTCTCATAATACTTCTCTTAAATCTACATTTTGAAAACACTTTTAAGTCTAAATTAGATTTATATGTAAATTTCTTTATGCAATAAATATATTTTTCTTTATGTATTCTTTTGTGCTGAACATAAATTTAATATTTTTCTTAACAGCTTTCTTTCATTTCTTTTAGTTATTAATCTATTTAAAGCAGTTTGGGCTTAAGAGCTTCTTAAATATTAAGTTTTTAAAATATGATGTGCTTACATTTAATTTTTGTGAAGAAATATTTGTTTTCATTTATTATATATAACGTAAATTATATGAACAAAAATTCGCATTATAAAGTCTTATCTAGAATATCGTATTTAAGTATAAAACGAAGTTATATTTTAAGAGCCTTCGTTTGGTTTACTCTACAAAAATTATTTTTGTTATATAGCATTTCATTTTTCATTTGTTTGCCGGGATTTCAAAACTCAATGATTTTGATTTTATTTTACAAAATAAATTTTATCCCAATGAGGTATATATTCAGCAAAGCATAAATTGCATTTCCCTTTTACTACCGTTTTCAAACAACCAATGTAAGTTTTATTATTATTAAGCATTTTAATCTTTGTTTTTAATTTGAGATTGAAAAATATTTCTATCATTTTTTATTCAGTACTTTACATAAAAATGAAACTTTATGAGATAAAAAATCATGTAACTTTTCAATTCTATACCATAAATCAGATAGAAAACGAAGAAAATGTTCTTATACATACATGCACCATCTTTAGATCAACAAACATTCTGAAATACCGAAATGAATCTAAAACTGACAAGCTGTAATGCCTTTTCTCAGAAAGCCCCGTACTGTGATTATTTAGGCCCATAAGCGCTTTGCTTTGCCGTGTCCGTCAAAGTGATAAATGGAGAACCCATCATTGTTGGCCACAGTGGAAGGAATTCACTTTGTCAACCCATTTAACTGGTCTTCCTGCTGAAAATAAAATATGGACGTCAGCGAATAAGTGCGAATATTCTCGTACGGGTAAGTGGAGGAAGAATCGTTTTTATATTTGCTAAGGGTGGCAAGTTTTGTTTCTTCTTGAAAATTTATTCTATTTTCCCGAGAAGAATAAACGTGAAATATGTAAGTGAACTTACCGGTAAGTCAAAAATGTACCCTAAAATTTGAAATATTTTACAAAATGTTTTGTTTTAAGTTGACGTTTGGTATTGTTCAAATAAACATTTATTTTGAAACGCAATAAATCTGTAGAATGAATGTGATATTCAAATACATATGTATAATATCAACTTTCTTTGCAGTGGTTTGGCATAAAAATACATTGCTGTGTATGGGAATAAATTTAATACTCCATAAAATATGAATAAGTTAATTGTGTTTTCTGTATCTAAAATGGTGTTTCAAGTGTCATTTTGCATTAAAAATGTGACAGAATTAAAATATAGTAACTTTAAAGTATGAGATAAATATATTAAATATTTCTTCTACATCCCAAACTGATTTCAGTTTGAATTTAAAAAGCATTTCATATGCATTGCTTTTGTATTTTCACCGGGATTCAATAATTAATAAATAAAGTACCAATAAACTAATTTATCTAATTTTAAAAAGTTATTATTTTTTAACAATTTTTTTCCTAATAGGATATATTTTATCAGTTATGTTTTTGCAGACAAGATAAGTCACTGTTATGAATGAGAATGAGACTTTAGATTTTGAATTTCATGTAGAATGCAATTATGAATTGTATAACGAACGGATTTTGACTTACCGCCATTTTCCATGCTGGGTGTATAAACAGTGTGGAAGTATTTCTTATAAAGCTGAATGAAAGATATATAAATGAAGATTATTAATGAATAACACCAATGATTTCACAAGTCGACCTTTCATGTATATATTTGCTTCACACACACACTCATGCCTTTACATATACGATAAAAGAAAAACATTTCACAACACATAATCACAAGAATGGCGACCATTACAACCGAATAATCCGAATCCAATGTCATTTTCCCGCCGAAATCACACCGGCGTCCAGAAAACGAAGTTCAGTTCGTGGCGCCATCTCTGGACGGCGAAAGGAGTCAACTATTCTTAACAGTCCCCAAGGGGGAGAGCCATTTCATTGTTGGCACCATCTAATGGTGACCCTCACTACCGAATGTTTGAGGCTTGAGATTGTTAAATTCGAACTCGCTTCAATTGATAAATATAACACTGTGATTTAATTTTGCCGAGAATACTAGACCAAAATTTATACTCAAGCACTCGTTGACAAGTCACATAATCATATAGCATAGATGCCTGTGATTTTTGTATCCAGAATATCTATCGACTCTAGCTAGTATCGGACCAACAAACCAAGGCAGACACGCATCCTCCAAACCATCGAGCTGATTGAAAATTGCGAGCAGCATAATTTTTAAGAATTGTGGTTTTGATAGTAGATGTGCAAAGCTAGATATTTTCACATATATATATATATATATATGTGTGTGTGTGTAAAAATATCTAGTGAATATATACCCATGTGAAAATATCTATTATATATATATATATATATATATATATATGTTATGTTGTTTTAAGGCCTCGAGATAACTAATAATTAACAGAATAAACTGTTTATTTTAACAATAACTATAATGAAATGGGACAAAACAATTAAGATATTAAAACATTTAAACGCGCGTTGTTGCCTAAATGGCTTTCATTATTCCGAAGAGGGATTATATTTCTCTGTCTTCGTGGGTCTATCTCGCTCTGTCTCCTGCTTCTCAGTCTGGTCTGACTGCCGCTCTCCTTCCGAAGCCAGCGGGGTTATGTCAGAGGTCATGCAGTAGCGCCCCCTTCACACACACACAAATATATATATACTAGCTGACCCGACTCGGCGTTGCACGGGCTTTTACCGAGGGTATAACTTAATCCCCATGTTAATTTCCTCCTTTCTTTCTGACGCCAGCACTTTTGTGTGGGCGTGACGCGTACGATGTGCGTGTATGGCCCGTGTGTGCGTGTCATGGCTTTCTCGTTTAACATTTTCCCTTCTTTTCCCAAAATCAGCACTTCCAATATTATTTCTCGAATTTACTTTTACTTCTTTGTTTCTTTCCTCTCCGCTTAGCCCGGCGTGGCACAGGCTTTTGCCAGTGAATAACTTAATCCCCATGGGAATTTCCTGTTTCACTCAAGGCGATAGCACTTATGTGTGTGTATGCGTGATGTGAGTGATTTTTCTTAAACAATGACATTAAAACTCCCTTTTTCGAAATTTGTTTTTGCGTTGGTGTGGTGTAGTACTTAGGAGAAGTGGGTAAAAGCATAGGTGTCGTCCTCGTCACTTGACCATGGTTGAAAATTTCGAGGTCCGTCGATAAAAACCCTCGAATAGGCGAACAGTGCGAATTTATAAATCACTCACTCATTTTTCAATTCTTTCGTTGCAATTTTTTAGTCCCCGGAAACGGAAATGTAGCCTTTTTAAAAATAGTTGTATGTTGAAAAAAAACAAGAAAGTAGAAATTTTTCAAGTTACAAAATTTTACTACAATTTTAAATCTTGAAGTAAAATTGTGAGGATGTTTTGAAATGTTCGACACACGGGAAAAAGTTTAATGCAATTATCTTTATAAAAGAAGAAATTATTAAATGATTGTTTTAAGTATTTTGAGTGTTTTGTTAAAATTTGTTCAAAAAAGTTTTTGGCTCTTTATTTTTTAAATCACTGTTTCTAAAAGTTTTAAAAATCATTTTTATTTAAACGCAACGGTTTTGATTCATTTTAGAAAAAAATCATAAAATATGCAAAATATCATTGTTTGTATAAAAAAAAAGTTTTTTTTTAAAAAAATTCTTTAAAAAAAAAGATAGTTTTCGGCATTTTATTTTTTTAATCACTGATTTTAAATGATCAATGAACTTTTTAAAAATCATTTTCATTTAAATTCATCTATATTTATTCATTTTAGAAGAAATCATAAAATAAAAAACAAAATTAATTAATTATTTTAAACTAATATTGATTAAAAATATTCATTTAGCAATTAATTGTGACATGCCAATTTAGTGATTTTTGATATATTAATAACACACAATTAATAATGAAGAATTTTTTATTTGAACATAGCTCTTATTTTATTTTCTAAGGAAATTATGCTTATTTAACTGAATAATTCCAAAAAAAAAATTCGAAACGGGCAAATTTTGCGTTTTTATTATGAAATTATATGTTAAAAAAGATTTATACATTATGCATTATCTTAAAGTAAACTATAAGTTTTATGAAAGAGAACAAAAATTTGGATACTGATAAATATTTTAAAAGAGTCTCAAAAATGTATTGAATACATTTTGTCATCTTAATGTAACATCTATAATGATTTAATTTTTTAAATTATCTAAAAAAAAATGACGAAAATTGAAGCAAAAATAACTTTTTTCTGTCGCAAGTTTTTTACTCGCCAAATTTACTGATTTCCCCCTGTTTAAGGCAGAACTTTTTAGTGTAACCCTTGACTTAGATGCAGTCGACGGTTAAACAGTTCAAAGGTCTTTGGCGCAAAACTATTTTTCGACGCCAAGATTTGGCTAAATGTAAAATCGTGTATTTTTAATTAATTTTTTTATATTCAGGGCATGCTTTTTAAGTTAATGCTTTCAAACTTCACAAATTAATTGCAAAAATAAAGTACTTTGAAATAAAAAATGTACAAAAAATACTGTATAATTTTTTTCTTGCAAAAACGGTTTTTTACGAAAATCAAAAAAAAAAAAAAAAATTAAATCCGTAATGTTTAAGCAATTTTTTCAATTTTTGTACAGATTACGGATAATATTCTTTTACACACGGGAAAAAAGTTTCGTGCGATTACCTTTATAAATGACGAAGTTATTTACTGTTTAGTAAAAATTTTGGCGTTTTTTTAAAAAAATTCTTTAAAAAAAGGTTTGGGCATTTTATTTCTTAAATGACTGGATCTAAAAGAGAAAGGCTTGAAATTATTTAGTGTAGAATATCGTTTTAATAACACCAAAACAAATTCATACGCAACGATTTAGAAATAATTTTAATAAAAAGGCATCAGTTTCAAGCATTTTTTAAAAAAATTCTTAAAAAATAGAAAATATCATTATTTTGCAAAAATAATTATACCGTATCGTGGCGAAATAAATGATGTTTCCGATTCTGTAATTTTTTTTTTGTCTGATTTTAAAAGTAAAAGATGGATGGGAATTTAAAATGGTTGAAAAAGTCGGATCGCCGCTCGGCCGAAACGGAATGGAAGTGCTGCCAAGTAAACAACCCGCAGGAGTAAAACAATTAGACGTTTTAAGACTTTTAATTAATATATTTTCAACTAATTGCAATATTGGAATGAAAAATAGTTTACGTCCAATTCTCAGACCTACTGAATATACGCACAAAATTTCATAAGAATCGGTCAAGTCGTTTCAGAGGAGTTTGGTTACAAACACTGTGACAGGAGAATTTTATATATATATATATAATATATACGAGGAATTTATTCATTTTTTTAAGAATTCCTATTTTTAGGTACGTAGTGTGAAACAGATTAAGTTCAGCATCATTTTAGTATAAAAACAAATTTCTAAATTTTTAGAATTACTGCAAAATATGTAAAAGAAATTTATACTGAGATTCGTATATATTATTTCATTGAAACATAAGAATGTAATTAAATAGCTTCAATTAATACGCATAAAATTTTAATTGCTAAGAGGTACATGGTATTTATTATTGTCTGATAATTTTTCCCAAAATAAAGAAATAAAAAATTTTCTTACTTGAATATATATATATATATATATAATACATTAAATAAAATATTTAAATTTGACTGATTCATGATTATTTTATCAGTTTTTGAATATAAGTATAAAATAATAAGATTCAAAAATATTTAAAGGATATAGTTACTTCAGAAAAAAATTAGCAATACCATTATAAGTATCTAAAACTTTTAAATACTATTTTATGACAATATTGAATATATTTATGGGATCTGTTAATTTTTAAAATATCTTACGTTACTGGTAGTTTCGGTTCACTTTGCATTCAAAGACTGCTTTTAAAGATGTTCACTTTGTTTTTCCCGTTCATTTTTCGGAGAAGTACAGCTTTTATATATTAGCATGAGAAAGTGTAGAATCCAAAAATATCAAATAACGTTGAGTGGAAAAATTGTTCTTCTAAACAGTTTTCTCAGAAAAAAACTTCATATGTTATTTTTTTCAGAAATAGTTCATTTATTCTATCAAGTATTTTATGTAAAAATGGGACAAATATTTTATTTCCATAAAATATAACGTTTTTGCAATTTTGCGTATTGATGATTATTTTAAATACCTTTTAAAACATTCTTTATTTTTTCCTTCGTTTAAGAAATTACAAGAAAGTTGCTTTAGTTTGAAATTTAGTTTTCTGCTATGATAGAGATTAAAAAAGAAAACAGACCGTCTATTACTTATCTTTTTATTTTTATTGAACTGATCAATAGCTGAAAAATATATCATGTTAAGTAATTTTTATAAGTTGAAGGTTCAATCTAGACCCGGAATGTATTTAATTTGTCTTTTTAAAAATAAAATAAACCTTAATTATCCATGTAAACTGTAATTTATTCTTAAATATAAAACATGGACACTGTAGGAGTAATCACATATTATTATAATTATTAATCTTAAGAGTATTTAATTTGAAAATACTCTCTTTCATTTTACCTCATATTAGAGGCGTAGCTATTGCCGTATCATAGATTCGGGACCCTTGAGCTTCAAAATCCCCATCATATAGTGGCAAAAATCATAAAATGTGATCTATAGTCTTGCTAACATATTTTTCATTTATATTATATAAAAAAACTTTTTAATGTTTGCCATTGTCTTCAAACGATTAATTTTTTTTTCTAAAACTCGCATCTGCGTTCCCGTAATGAGAAACCTCTAAAAATTGGCATCATTTTGCTTAAAATAATAAGAAATTAAGGATTGAAAACAATTAAAACGTTAAAAAAATTGTATTCAAGCAGCTCGTAAGAAAAATCGTTTGAAGTAAAATACAAATACTATTCAGAGTATGAAAAAAATCCATCCGAAGAGTTATTTACTTGTAAATGACAACATCCCTTCGTTTGTTGACTGATTGACTGTAAATAAACCTCGTGCCAAGTAGCTAGACGTAGTCTTGACCCGTGAATGAAACTTGGTCAATAGGAGGTCAATGAAAAAGAATAATAATTTTTTCTTAGTTTTGTTCTTTAATTTGTATAACATCCAAAAGACCGAACGTGCATTCATGATCAAACAGTTTTCGATTCCTGTGTCCCCTTCTGAGAAAAGATAAGACCATATATGCAAGACGACCTTTGCCACTCCCAGTTTCTAATTAATTCCCCATTAAGCTACCGTATGAGTTGCAATTATTTGTCCAAAATTCAATGCTTTCCCTAAGTAAGCCATTCTATAACAGCCTGATGATTCATTTAAAGATGTTTTCATTTAAATCTGTGCATGCCGTTGATTGAATTGCAAATCTTTGCTTTGTAAAATGATGAATGTATGAGTAAAAACAAATCAGTTGTTTCAAACAAGATCCATTGAAGTTTTTAATACATATCTATATTTATATTTATTCAGACACTTTCAAATCGGTTACTTATTTGCCAACAAAAAAACAAAAAAAAGGGTCTCAAAGAGATATTGATACAGAACCATATCAGGACTTGTTACATTTGCCTCGTATACTCAGATTAAAAAAAAAAAAAAAACTTAGATTAAAAATGTATCAAATGAGCCTCCTTGGTATTTGAGTTATTATCATATTTTACTTCAGTCGGCGAATAATATGTGATTGCTGCATCTACATATAAATAAAAAATGGACACGAGTGCGTTTGTAGAATTTGGTATTTTCACATTTTATGCTCTAAATCAAATTTAGATGCCTAAGGGTCATTTAAAAAGTCTGAATTAGAATAATTTCAATCATCTGAATTAACTAAATATAACATTATCAAATTCTAAACATATACGTACAAATACCACATATGCATACACACAGTAACCTATATTTTATTATTTGCCACCATATTAAGTTGATTAATATTTCTTTGTTCAGTGACAAAAAAAAAAGCAATCATTTATGTTTGACAGTGATTGGTCTAAAAATACAGATGCATTGCATAATACGAATTGGTAATCTACTTATGGTATTATTATCTACGGTAAAACATCACTAAAGCATAATAATAAATAATGGACGCCAAGAAACAGTCATTTGATTTGAGCTGATTGTCATAAAACAAACTACACAAATAGACTCCTAAGTAAAAAGTCTTGTGAAATGGGTTTTAATGGACCTTCGACAGAATGTATGTTTGTTCTCTTTGTGAACAAATAACATATCTGCCAGAAATATAAGCAGTGACATAATATGTGTAATTCTCAATGCAGTCATTTTATGAAGCGATTTTTACTGCAAGTGAGCAACTGGTTATTTTTAGAAGATTAGATACTTTATATGGCAATTTGGTCTAAAATATAACTACCTTATTTTCATATTTCAAACAAGGGAAAAAACATACCATGATTTTTGCAGGATATGATTACTTTCAAATAATTTGTGCGTGAGTAAAAATTTTAGTTACATTGTTCAATCGTAATTTTGTTTCTAAGCAAAATGTGGTACTCGTGTTCAAGCTACTTAAGCGATTAAGTATTTATGTTGGATTTCAACATGGATGTAATATCACAAAACGTATTTGTCTTCGTCTTTTATGCATTACTTTTTGCTCGTTTCTTTCATAATTCTACTATACTTAAATGATACCAGCATTTCACAGCATAGAAATATATGAATTTGTTGTTTACAGGATATATAAAGCAAGTGTTAAAAGTTATCTAAAGTAAAAATAAGTATTACATTCAGGAACAGCTATATATATATAGAAGATGGTACTTAATCAATGGAAATGTAAATTAGTTTCCTTTATTAACAACGGACTTTAAGTACAATTTTTAACTCAACAATATAGTACAGAATTGCATTGTAAAGCATGCATTAGAGTTTTGATTTTAAAGATCAGACTTTTGGAAGAATTGTGATAATATTATGAAGATTGTTTCAGGTGAAATTGGAAATCATTCTTAAGTATTCCTCATAAAAGATTTGTGTATTAAGTTGAGCATGTTTTACCTTTTTTGCAGTTTTTTATAGATAATAATTTCAAGTAGTTACCAGGGAAGTTGAATTTATCTATAAATCATTATATACTAGGTTTGCTTCGACTATAGAAAAAACGTCAATGTCATGAGATCTAAAGGATGGTTTCCAGCTGTGTTCGTTTATTCAAAGAAATTGATCTGTCATTCCTTTAGAGCATTTTCAATTTTTGAGTGTTCTTAAAGACGATTTGTACTATTTGTTGGAGGTCTTCATCAAACAGAAAGGAGAGGGGAAAAACTATAGAAGATTTCATGTGCCAATCAGGGAGCACACTATTAGGAGATCCATTACGTTACACCTGACCATTGCGGAAATTCGGACAGTTAAAAAGTGTGCTTCCAGGCTAAGAAAGAAACTTTGGTAGATAAACATATTAAACGATGTGTTTGTGTGTTTGCCACTTCATACCGTTAAATTTTTATTTAATTTAAGTCTTAAGAAAATACTTAAACAAGATGTGATTTAACACATTGTTGATAAGAGTTGGATTCTGGGTGGAGGAAAGAACTTTACCTAGGCTACTAAGAAAGACAACGATGAGCAACATTAGAGGTTTTACTGGACATTACTGTTTACTTAGTATCCAGTTCTACAGAATTAGAGGAGTGGACTCTATAAACTGTAACTGATTCCAACCATCCTATGATCTAAGAACGTTTGAGCGATTTTATTACACTTTCTAGTTGTGAGGATATTGTTAAAAAGTATTGAAGAGCATGTGCGTGTGATTAACAAATGATTGAGGCACTAATGTATGCATTTGTTATATATATAGTCGAGCCCTGATATATATATATATATATATATATCAGGCTTTTAGTATTTCTGTGGCTAAATCTTTCCTATTATGACGATAGTTATCTTAGGTTTATAACTATTTTTAGTATATTTTTGTAATATATATATATATATATATATATAATGAATTCAATGGGATCGGATTTTCCATTCCATAATCGGTGTTATTCGGAACCTTAGGGTTCAAAAAATACAATTTTTTTGCACTTACCTTATGGAAATTCTATAATAAGTAACTAATCAAAAAATATCAATAGTTAGAAACTTTTCATTTTTATTAAGCAGCTAAGAATACTATTAATTAATTATTACGCACCAGTGAACTGGAAATCTTAAAATGCTGACAATCCTTTATTATTGATGCTTGACAATCTGTTTGATTCTGTACTCTAAAAGGCAATGTTTCGTGTTTATGAAAGTAAGAATCTTTGAGTCTGCGTCATTTACATTCTGCTGGAATAGTTTCCAAATAATGTAAAGCATTAGAAAATGAATGCAACAGTTTTGATAGGAATTTTTTAGAAGGGAATTTCCTATTCTATTCAAAGCTTATGCTATAGGTTACATTCATGAACTTATCTGCACCTGTCCCATTCACTTTTTCCTGTGAAAATTTACTGCTTTGATAAAAAGGCTTTTTATGTTCTGGACAAAGTATACGTCATTAAAAAGAAATCCAAATTTTCTAATTCGTACTAATAACAAAATATTTTCAACAGTGGAAATAAATCGTTAATAATTCAGGGCTTAATATTCATTAAATAGATGTGTTTACCTTCATTTTAATCGGGAAAGAAGAAAAATTCATGATATTGCAAAATTCGTAATGTATGAATTCGGTAAATAAATGCCCGACTGTCTTATCTCTATATATATCAGTTATCTAATAATCCCTTTAAGAAGAATAGTATTAGAATATAGATGCAGAATATATAAATATTTCCATGAGACATAATACATTAGAAAAAGTTTATATGTATGCATATCAAAATCAGGATCTGTCAAGAGTTTTGAGGTATCATTTAATTTCAAAGACATATATATATATATATATATATAGGAAACTTTTCATTAATAATATCAAATAATGAAACTAATGAATAAGTTACCACAGCCTTATCAGAATAATATTTCTGGGGTAACTTATTGGTCATGGACTCGTTGACAGAGTGTCATGAATTCGAGCCCTAGTGACACTAAAGCCCCATTGTGTAGCGAGGGACTTGTGCATGTAAAATCTGTCATGCATCATAGTCTTCGTGTTGTCGTGTTGTAGAAGTTAGGGGAGTGGTTTTGGTTGCAATGTCGTTCTCGTCCCTTGACCGTGGTTAAAATCTGCTAAATCCGTCGCCTCTAGCAACCGTGGGGATTTATAGTGTGGCGCTAATAAGGCACTCTCTCTACAATATATCTAAAACATTTTAGGCATCTGAGACTTGCTATTAAAATACGCTATTTTCATACTTTATTTGGTTATTTAGCCTTCAGTCATCTCTTTCAATTGTTGCTTAATTTTAACAACAATTAAAAGAGATAAGCATTTTTGTGATTTTGTTATTAATATTAAACTTTAAAATCTATCCAGTGCTGCAATAAAAACATGTTAGAATTATTTTAATTTTCTTAGAGAACATTAATCACAAGATTAATAAATATAATAAACGAAATTAAAAATAATCTGGAACATTTTTGAGAAAGAAAGCAATTAAAGCTTTAACTTTCGAATAGTATTATTTATATTAAATTAGTCTACAAAGAAGTAATCCTTATCTTTTAAAATGCTTATGTCTGTACATCAAAAGTGGTATTTAACTGTAAGAAAGATTAAGTCTTAAATTCCATAAAGATATTAATATTCTACTTTCTTACAATCATGAGCATTCTGAAAATGCAAATATTTCACGAAAGAGTTACAAAGTGCTTCACTCATTTGAAACTGTAATTAATTCAATGTCTCAGAATTTTAAAGCAGTTAATCTCAGAAGAATGTTCCTCGACCAATGAAAAGGATTTACCCTCTCTATTAGAACATTGTAAATCAAAAATTAAATTACTAACTAAATTAAATATAATTTAATTAAGTTTGACTACCGAGAGATAATTAGTAGGGGCTAATTCAGTAACGAAGATTCTTACAGAACTCTTGAATGTAATTCAATTTACATCGCGAGGATTTAGTGGAATTGACAATATCTCGGTTGTAAAATTAAGTTCAATTATATACGCTTGTTAGACTCCGAACAATTTCAATAAAATGTCATTTGCCCGATATTTTATTCTATTCAATAAATAAAAAGTAAATTCTTTTTTTCTAAGGATATTTTTTTGCTTCCTTTTGTAGTTTTATTTGTGTGTTGCAAAATTTAATATTTTAAAATTTATAATATATTATTTTAAGAAACAAGGGATTTTAAAATTATAAAATATTAACTTTAAAATTAATATGACTTTAAAGGAAGTTTAAGTATTGTAATACACAAAACTAAAAAAAATATAAATAATTTATAAATTTAAAACACACAAAATTAAATTATTAGTTAATTATAAAATATGAAAATAAATATTAATGCTATCAATACCATGTAAGCAAAAATAACATAAATAATAATAAGTCAGGTCATAATAATAATATAAAGAAAAATATTAATTTAAATAAAAATCATATATTAATATATTTAAATTAATATCAAAATAATATAAAGTTCAAAATTTCAGATTGTTCGTTCTTAATATCGACATCAATTTAAAAAAAAGTAATAAAGTGATTTTAAAAAAAATAATAAACAAACTTACACGTTTGTGAAAATGATGATCACTGTTCATTAACGTCGTTTTTTGCAAGTACATGAAGGTGAATTTCGGTAACTTTTAAACCACGTTCAATTAATGTCAACGACTGGTACTCTACTTTCCAAACTTCGAAAACAAATATATGAAATTAAATGAAAAAAAATGTAAGTTTTATATTGATTTAAAAGTATGCATTTCTTTATGAAATTAATTTTGTTAATTTCAGTTACATATCTATGTTATTTTCTTAAAAAATTTCTCTCTTTAAAGAGATTAAAAAATTTCTTCATTATATCAAAATTAAGAAAAATCATTATTTTTGTAACATTGCAATGCAATATTACGCTCAAAATTTTATTCTTGTTAATTCGTGTTAGTTTAGCTGATGAAAATAGTTTTTTTTAGACGTTTTATAAATTGCATGAAAATCACGCTTTCTTCTATTCATTCTTTTTCCTATTCATAGAAGACAAAAAATATTGAAAAATATTTTTGTTATATTTATTTCTCTCTATATATGTTAGATCAGTGGTGGTGAACCTATGTCCCGTGGTTCAGAGAGTGACTCACGCGCTGATTTTTTATAAAATTTCCTTATATAAAAAAAGCGAATGAACAGTTAAAAATATACAATTAAAATAAATACGTAATGTCAAATTTATTAATTTTTTTTCTTCCAATTTCACGTTTAAAAAAACTATTTACTATCGTGTAACTTTTCACCTGTGCATTGCAACAGTTAAATTTAAACTAATCCTTTGCGTCAATTTTGGACAGCCATTGTGCTATATATAAAACATGTGACATCACGCTTTATAAGCGACCGCTTGCTGTGTGATAATATTTAACTAACAAGGGAAAGCACAGATCGCAATGATAACAGTGGGAAGATTTTAAAGAGATGGATTTCTTATTCCTGATTAATTTGTTTATAAACTGCCCCAATTAACTTGTCACCCAAACTTAAACAGTAATATTTTGAGAATGTTTGACGCATTAATAAAGAAGCCAGTCCGTTTATAGTATTTCATATTCTGACATGAATCAAGTAATATCTCCAGCAACATTACCAAAAATTTAATAATTTTTAATCGTCTCTGATAAACTTTTATTGGTGTTGAGTTATGTTGACAGTTTTAAAATTTCATAACATGTGAATCAAAGAAAAATCAATATATATATTTTTGAAAAATTTGCTCAAAGTTTGAAAAATGTTAAAACACTATGTCATATTTATTATGGCAATCTTTCTCTGATAAATATTTAATGTATTGTGTTTTAGTATTTCTTAATAAAAAAAGGCTTCTGTGATTCATATTTCAGATAAAAAATGTATTTTGAACAGAGTGTTTTTTAACCCCGAATGGTGGTATTTATTAGAACTGAGGAATTTTTTTCCCTGCAAAGCATTTCATTGTATATTATTCCCGTACATTTAATGCATAGCTGTAATAGTTTCAATCATTAAATTTTAACAGGACTGTAAGAAAAATTTTTTTTCACGATGTTTTTATTTTATAATAATTTTTAAATCATTTTATTACATACTTAGAATTAAATTTTTAATGAAATTATTGTTTATGAATCACAATTTTAATATGCACATATTCTTAATCAAATGTGTATAGTCAAATTTTTATTACCATATAATTAAATTTATATTATTTAAATTATTCTATTTCTACCTCTGAGAGATCAAAATCTTATATCATTATGGTAAATATTAACATGGTTTAATAATACATAAAATTGTAAGTTTTATAACGTATCTTATACCTTTTAAAATAAATTTTACAATAACAAAGATAAACACTCTCTAATGTAATTTTAAAAGAACTCTAAAAGGATGGATGGTGTTTCTTTCGTATATTTTTGAAATAGACAAATAGACGGATAATGTATTCCTTCTCACTAAAGTGCAAAAATGTTTGCATATATTAACTTATAAAAATAGCATCTGAATGTTCTATATTATCTCTCCAGTTTTCAAAGTAAAATTGTCAAACGTAATTTTTTTGTTATTTTCGTGTGTTATATGGTTTCTCATTTTACTATTTAAAAACTCAGTTTGGTGGACAATAATGGTATTGTCACATTTTATATTTACTCGAAACAACGTTTTGCTTTTGATTCTTAACTATAAATATTACATCATTTTCAATTAAAAAATGAATATAGTGTATTTTAAGAGTCTAAAATGAGATTTAGTAATCTAAAATATTTGTATATTTTTGAAATTGTTCATAACTTTATTGGATTAAAAAAAGTTCAAATGTTTAAGAATAAAAGAATTTTTTAAAAATAAAAATATGTTTTTTTAACAAAAATATAAATTCTATTTTTTTATTTTATGTTTTATATCAATATTTTGAAATACTTTGTGTGTTTGTGTGGGAAATTAGCTTATTTACAGTATACTTTTATGTAAAAGTATTTTAAACAGAATGTGCATATGCGTTCTTCTGAATGAATAACTCACGGTGTACAGAAAAGCCTAAAGAGATAGATTATGTTTGTAACTCCAAAGATTCTCTGTCCTTATTGTATCTACTTTGAACTCGAAGTGTTTGTTGATGTCGTAGTCGAAACAAATCATAAAAACAGAATAAATAATCTGAATATTCTTAACCTTACTGATTAATCTAATGATTTAATTTGTGGTAGTGTGTATTCTGTGTGACACACGAAAAAACTACAGTATTTAATTATTTATCCCTCAAAAACAAAAGGAGGATCAGTAAATAGATCATAGATGAGTTTCCACACACACAAACACACACACACATAATGCATATTTTCTTATTCTGTAATATAAACCATCGTAGTTTTCCAACTCCCAAGAACTCCACTTGCTACTCGAAGTTACTTTATATAATTACTCTTGTGTAGCTGAAGTACGGATTCCATTGATATTACATTGCAATATTTTGAATTGGCCCCTGACAGAAAAAAAGTAGATTGTAGCTTACTTTTCAGACGGAAGCTTCTACTAACACTCCGAGAGCGTTCCTTTTTAACATGCGCAACGCGGACGGTGTAGTATGTTTATAGTTTTCAGACAAGTAATGAGAAAGGGTGAAAGATGCAGCGGATCTTCAAGTTTACCCTAATTTTCCGAATTGCAGTATGACGCAAGCCAATCCTGCCCACATCTTGGCCTGTGTTAGTTGCCATAAGAGCCAGCTGCTCTCATGTCCTGCTACAATTCTTCATTGTTTAAAAACACACAGGCTCATGGACTTAATTCAGATGTTTTTTGTTCATCAAGTGGGATAAGAAACAACATTTTATGCAATCATCTCATTATTATATGTTTTGTTTTGTAAAAAGGTAGCAGTTAACACTTGCAAAACTTAAAAGAAAATCCTTGGTAAAATTTACAAAACTGAAACCTCACGAGGTACCATAATGAGCATATTCATACAGAGCATGTGCATGAGCATAATGGGAGGGTAGTATCTTTTTAATTAATGTTCTCTCTATTTTTAATTGCCTTCTTTATTACTTTTGTTTGATTTTAAATTTTAATAAAATATCGTACCTAGGTACTATATTGTGAACCAGTTCGTCAAATGAGAAGACATCACCAAGTGCCGTGATGTATTACCAATACGGAAAAACTCTTTCGGTGCATGTACAAGTACAATAATCTAGTACGCGAAATATTGTAGATATGTATGTTAATTCTAAATATCACATAAATTTCATAAATCTTCATCCGTGTTTCTTGCCTTTTTGAGTTAAAAAAAAATGTTCTTCATCTCAAAGTGTCTAACTATTTATATATTTATTATATTATTTTTTTAATTTAATTTTTTTACGCTGTTGACAAAACAAATTTGTCTGAGTGTTTCACATAAATATATTTACATAAGAATAATTTGTGAATGATGAAACGGAAGAACAAGAAAATCTTTTGAAAACATACCGAGAAGCAATTTTTCTGAAGAATACTAACCGCAGCTAAATGTTTTCAAATTGTTAAAGAGTAAAAAAAAAAGTTAGTACTGTGAAATTTTGTTATCATTCGAGGAAGTAGTAATGAAAGGCGAATGTTAGTATTGAAGAGTTTGTTTTTTCAAAAGTAGTCTATTTAATTGGCCCTCTTAAAATAGTGTGGATCTTGGGAAAAAATTCTAAATTTTGGAAGTATGTCAATTTTTTAATGAAAGTAATTTTTCTAGTTATTTCCGTGCCTTGAAAATTACCAAAAGACTAGCAAGAGATCTTGTGAAAAGAAATTGTTATTTTTATTCTCGGCAGATGTTTTGCTAGAGTTTTTATTTGTAGCTGTATGAGATAATTAATCAAAGAGTAATTCACCTTCTCTTTCTTAGTTTTATTTTGCTAACCTTAATTTTTCTGCCTTTTGAATATATTTTGCATTTTTTCTGTTTTATTTTTAAACATAATATATGTAGTATTTCTCCCTTTACATTTTTAAATGTAAACACTTTTCAAGAATTTGTCTTCTTTTAAATAAATACATTTTTTCTCGCAAATGAATGTTTAAAAAAGTGTGTTTGTGTTACGTTTATTACATTATATTTCTTTGAAACTGTTATAAGCTATGTAACTCTGGCGAAAAATTATTTTTCTTTATTTTTGGAAAAATAACTTATCTAAACTTACATACGTGATATTTTAAAGTCCGTGTACTGCATTGAATTTGTTTCTGTTAAATTTAAATATACTCTAACATGTAATATTCATTCACAATTGAAAGTTTGACATGGTAGTTTAGTGGTTATGGTCATGAACTCATGGCCGACGTTGTTGAGTCGCGAGTTTGAGTTCAGACGCCACCTCCATTTTGTATGGAGTCTGATGCACTCTACGCGTGTCGTGATTCAATTTCTTTACATCGTTATGGTGTGAAAGTTAAGAGAGGGGGTTGCCTGCTCAGGTGTCATCTTTGTCACTAGACCATGGTCCAGTATTACGAGGTCCGTTCGTAGTAGTCCTTGTGGTGCTTTAAGTCGCGACGTTATTGACCATTCATTTACTGACGAGAAATATATTTTTCTTTATCATTATCTTATCTAGACTTATTTACGAGGTATTTTAAATAATTTAAATTGCAATGATTTTTTTTTCATATTAAGTTCAAATTTATTGAACAGTTTTATATTCTTCCTCCATCAATTGAAAACAATTGCAAATAATAACACATTTGCTTATATCCCACCATAACAAGTCCTAGAATGCATTTCTCTTTAAACAAAAATTGAAGAAATTTGTCATGCATGCATGAATGATTTCGAATCATATTTTGTTTTGTAATTACCATATTTTGCAATTCATTTATTTTTCCATAAATCAATTCCCTCAAAATAATTAACTCGGAAAGAAAAGGAGATTATTAAGTCTACCAAAAAATGCAAATTAAAACACAAACGCACACAATGAATAAACCAAGCTCATCCTTGCATAACTTCCATCCATCTAATTACTGTTCGATAAATCTAATTTCAGTGCATTTATTGCATCTTTCCAAACAAACCTGTTTAAAACTCATTCATCCTGCGAACAAACGGGTGCTCAGAATCCGAAAATGATTTGTTATCCGACAGAAAACAATGAACCCTAGAGGAAAACAAAAATCCTTCCATTCGCTCCACAATAAAAGCCGAATTAAGCAAACAACATTGGCTCGCAAAATCCGAGTGCTGTGTACAAGTCACAGACGTTGTGCCAACATCCCTCTTTTATCTGGCAAACGATAAAGAGGGATGTAGAAAGGGAGGCCTTGTCCACGAAAAGTCAGGCTAATATCGGGTGCCATTATTTGCTAGACTGGTGAGCCCTTATCAACGCAGCACTGGACAGTGGTTATTCATCACGGTGCGGCGGCCAGTTTGTCTCGGGCTGTCAGCGAATGGGTTGTATTTTCCGATAAGGCGATATTACGAGGTCGACGTCAGATAAAAGGAGACTTGAAGGATTGGTTATGCTTTCGCTTCATCTTTCTAATTGTCCAACAGATGAAGAAAAGCGATATATATCAATTTTCACAGTGCATAAAGTCCGTGGAGAATCCGTAAAATAAAGATCTCAGTAGCTATCTCGTCAATCATACAGACAAATGGTTGAAAGACTAAGGTTTATATTGGAAATGATTAGAAAATAATAAAACAGGGAATCATAACTGTGCTCATTTCTTAAGCGAAATGAAGTATATGTTTAATATCGAATAAAAATTGTACATCGTCTGTCTTATGTACTTTCAGTTTACTTGAGTATTTTTGCTTCCCTTCCCAAGAACTTTCAAAAATTTTAACATTGTATATTTTTAATGATATGTGTTTAAACATTCCATAACCATTTAAAACTTTACTCACAATTGAGCGTTGACTATGCAGATTTATGTGATGCGATTTATAATGAAACTAATCCATGATCACTTGCGTAGTGAGACTCAATAAGCATTAAACTATTATATCTCAAATCTAAAAAAAATTAAAATATTAAATTTATTTACATTGAAATAAAAATTTAAGTACTTAAAGCTAAGCATATTAATTCAAAATTTAATCGTGCAATCATCTTAAGAAACAGTTATAATAATAATCACTTAATCTCCCAAATAAGTAGATAACTTGTATTTATGTATTAAGTGAAGATTGATGCTATAGGAGAAAGGAGAATTTTATACAAAACTTTATGTAAATTAGGTGCGGCACGTTTCATAGAGGCGTGGTTAAATAACAGCAATAGCTACTTATTAGCACTACAATAGCACTTGAAGGAATTCGCGGTGAAATAGAAAATTGAGGTAAAAGCAGGTTGAATGTTTATTTTCCTCATTATGTTGATCAATCGTTAAAAAATAATACGTATATATTTTATCTAATTACAAAAATATTTAGTCAGTGTGCAAATAACATAAAAATTAGCATAAATATAAATATTTTTAACAATAGTCTAAATACAGGCACTTAAAAAAATATCATCCAAATTTTATTGATAATATCAAGCTAATTTTACGGATTTTTTATTTGATTTTATAGCTTTATAGTATTTGAACTTGAATAACAAATATGTAGTATCATCAAAGCCATAATTTCCAAAAAAGAACTATACGAAATATGAAAATTTATCGATTAATGGAGAGAGAGAATGAATGATATATATATATATATATGTAATAATAATAGTTGTATCATATATGGGTATATATGTAAATACATATGAACATGTACATATGTGCCCGTGCGCTTGAATTATGTAAATATGTAGTTTCTGATATGGAAATAGTTTTGAGTTACCTAAAAATAATTAATAATTGTCACGGGTGATGCATAAACTCTATTTTTTACTTCATATTCACGCATTTCCCTTCATTTCATTTTAAAATCATTGTTATACGTTATCATGTGATATTTGAAAATTTTAGGGTATGGGAAAGACATGAATGTGTTTAAATACATGATTAAATTAAATGGATCTTTCACAAATTCTTTTAATTTAGTAAAACGAATCAGTAGATTAATATTGCGATTATACAAATATTCTATTTTGAGATTTTTAATATAAATGTCATTACAATAAAATAAATTGTAATAGATTCGTATTCTTAGTACATAGTTTCCAAAAATTGAAAATTCTATAATATATTTTATTAGATTTATAACTTAAAGTAAATAAAACTATTATTTATATGAAAGGAAATTTAAAAAGAAACATAATATAAAAATCTCTTCATGTACAAAACTTAACTAATCTCACAGGAATTCAGAATTAGTAATTTAAAATTTAAAATTGAATTAAATTACTTTTTTTAAAAATAATTATAGTAGCTCAAGTGTGGAAGTAGTATATATAATATTCGAATTACATTGCTAATGCTATCAGACAGTAGTTAATCCTTTCCTATGAAGTGAATTATAAAAACTTACCTTTAAGAAAATTATTGTGTAGAAACAAACTGATATATCGCTCAGCTAAAACTCCCAGATATAAACACTTTGAGAGTAAAGCAAAATATTATTAAATATGAACAGACACAAATTTATTCTTCATTTACTAGCGACTTTCATTCAAAATTTTAGTGCATAATATAATTAAAAGCAAACTAAAAGAGTTAATGATATTTTGCATTTGTTTCTCGTAATCTCCTACAGACAAATACAAATTCAAAATAAGGAAGTTAAACTAAATGTTTCTAAATCTGTTATTCATAAAAATTTAATTAGAAATTGATCCTTTCAATTAGAGACTTAGAACAAAATATTCTACTCGAATAGGAAATAAGATTCACTTCGCTTTTCGTTGCAGAAAAACATAAACAGGTATTGAAAGTATTACAATGAAGAATAAATATAGCTGCAAATTGGATTAGGAGAAAGTAAGATAAAAAAAAAAGAGTTAACGGGGAATTGAAATCAGTTTTCAAATAGCGAAATAGGATTTAAGTTCGTTTTTGTTTGAAAATTTATGAAAATTAACTGTTGATAATTTGAATTTCTTTTTAAAGCATACTGTATTAAATTTGTTTCAATTATCTGTAATTAAGTACGCATTAAAATTATTTTCTGCATATATTTCTTGTTTTTAAAATGGATAAAATATTATCTTTTTACAATTTTTTTTAATTAAAAGTTGCACTTTATTTTGAAATTAGGACATTTTATTTTGATTTAGTTGTGATTTTATATCTCGCTTTGTAATACTTTGGATTTCGATAAGACAACTGGGGTCTATTTGGATTTGTTATAATTAATATTTATATCCTAAATTACACACAAGTTGTGTTTTTATTTTCACATGAACATAAATATCCAAAATAAAAGAACTGCATAGATTTTGTTTGTTAATGAATATGTAAAATTTTAATAGTTTTATAAATATAATTTTTAACTTTATATCATTTTTGTCTTGATATTTCGCTTTTCACTAGGTAAAATCTTTTTAATAGATTATTATACATCAAATGATGATTGAAATTTATTATAACGGCAAGTTATTTTACAGAATATGAGATAAAAATGCTTAGTTTTATATTTATGAAGATACATATTTTTGGATTTTTAGTATATGCTGGGTACATGGAATCAAAATAATTAGAAGCTATTGTAAATTCGAAGCTCAATAGAAATGCTCGTACATAGAGAAGTATGTTATCTATTTTTTCCATAGACATCTTCAGAATTCGCGAATATAAAATTAGAATTAGTGGGAGGGTTTCTTTCGTTATATAATTAAAATGTTTTTTAAACAAGTTTTTTAAAGGTATCCGAATACTTGCGCCATATTTTTTTTTAAAGGAAGGCATGGGGATTTGTGTTGTTTTTAGATGTGTTTAGTACCTTTTTAAGAAAAATATACTAAAATTAAGATTAGAAAAAGAAATTATTACTCCGAAAATGGAAAAAAATTGAGTAAATCATAAACGTGGCCTATTCTTAACCAAAAGTGTATGAACAGATTTTCCATTTTTCAATTCTGATGTGATGTTATTTTATTCATTTTTGAAATGACCCTCAGGATAAGAGATATCTTAATTTTTACCAAATTAGAGCACTTTATCTTAAGAGTCATTAAAATAACTTAATAATGCAAATATAATAATTTTTAACAAAAATTTATGAAATTTTAGAAAGTAATATTTTAAGAACACATAATGCTTGATTTTAAATATTGCAAAATAATTTATTTTAATATGAATATTCTCTCAAAAATTTCATTAAATTGAAATTTTTTTGTAAGATAATATTAGCACACGATTTAAAAAAAAACACATAATATCAAGAAAATAGATCCTGTTCTCCAGAAGCATTGACAGTCCAATATATATATTTAGGAGTAAATTAAATAGTTCAAATAATACTTTCCAAATATATAAGAATTTGTTTGCCAATACAGGTTCAATTAAAACGTTTCTGCTGATTTAAGTATTGAGAGTTTCAAAATTATTCATCCAGAAAATTGAACAAATGCCTCATATTTGAAGATCTAGAATCTTCAACTTTTATTTTACTTAGAAACTGTTCGTTATTTTTTTAAAAAAGACATAGAGGGTTTATATGTTCTGTATACAGAGCGTTAAATTTACTTTTATAAACGACAAGAAAGTATTTGATTACAGAAAGATTTCCTATGTACATTCTTAATGAAATTTATACATGTTATATTTCTTCTAAGTAATAAACGAAAGAGAATGCTAACAAGAAGGAATTCAAGTGTTTGTTAGGAATCATTTCATGTTTGTCTATAGACTTTTTCTACCGCTGTTTTTCAAATTTCAATCAACAAGCAAAGGTTGCAATCAAATACAATATTGTTAAAAAAGTAACCCTTAAAGTAATGCATATTTCGAGTATTATTCTAAAAATTAATAAAACTTTGCTTCGTTCATAAACTATTTTTATAAAAATGGTGGATATTATTCTTTCAGGTTCACTTTTAGACTTGGTAAGTTTAAAAATACACTTAGGGACAAAAAATTAGGGCACCAAGAAATAATTGCAGGATCGTAACGGAACTCGGAATGAATGTACATGTCGGGGAGATATGCAAATGATTAGAAATGAAGCGTGATTGAACAATACGTTTAGCCTGTAGAGGGGGTTTAACGTCATTTTCCTTTGAGTATAAAACAGTTAAACAAAGCTTGTTTGAGAGTGCTGAATCGTTTACAAAGGAAGGGCTGAGGTAGATATGCCATTGCGCCATTTTCAAAGACAATATGAGCAGCTGTCGCAGTACGAGAGGGGAGAATCATCGCCATGATGGAAGCTGGGTGGTCAGCTAGTCGAGTAGCTCGTCAATTAGGCCTCTGTGATTGTGTTGTGAGGAGTTGTTGAGATCAGTGGATCTGACAGATGTCATATACACAAAGAACATGCTCAGGACACCCTTGCCAGACCAGTTGTCGAGAAAACCGCAAAATCGTAAGAAATGCACGAGTACAGCCAACTGCTTCATCAGCCGCCATCCAAGTACAAGTAGCCCCTTCACTAGGGGCCCTTGTCTTCTAGAACCATACAAGGGCACCTGGCTGAAGGACATTTGGGATTGCGGCACCCATTACGTGTGTTACCCTTGACGCCCACCCATCAACGGCCCTTTTTGGAGTGGTGCCGCGCACGAGGAAAGTGAACTGCTGCGGAATGGAACCAGGTCATCTTTAGCGATGAACCCAGATTTCATCTCAATAGTGATGACAATCTTGTTCGTGTGTGGAGACTCCGTGGTGAATGTCTCAATCCTGCCTTTGATTTACATTGACACACCACTCCCATAGCTGTTGTGATGGTATGGGGTGTCGTTGCTTACAATACACGGTCAACCCTAGTATTGATACGTGGCACTATGACAGCTCAGTGGTATGTCCATGTCATCCTGCAACCGCATGTGTTGAAAAGGCACCCAGGCAATGCTCGGCCTCACACAGCAAGGGTGTCACGTGACTGCCTCCGCACTGTTATTACCCTTCCTTGGCCTGCCCTATCCCAAGATTTGTCTCCGATCGATCATATCTGGGATCATTTGGGATGGTGAGTTGGGAATCCTACGAGTTTGAACGAATTAGATGCAAGGTTACAGCAAACATGGAACGAAATGTCTCATGACATCATACAAAACTTTTATGTCTCAATGCCAGATTATATCGCATCGTGCATTCGAGCTAGAGGGGGTTCAACAGGGTATTAAGTCCTCCTTTCTTTTGCTTTTTCTCTGAAATAAATGATTTTTTTTCTTTGATTTTCTAATCATTTACTTACATCAAAGTAGTCATTGCGTATGTAAAATTTATTTTCATTTTGACGACTTCTTCTTGGTGTGCTAATTTTTTTGTCCATGGGTGTATGTAAAGAATATCTACAAATTGTTTTAAAATATATTTTCATACCTGTTTATAATTACGTATTTGGGTACTTTATATTTGTTTAAATTGGTACTCTAAACATCAACTTTTGATAATACATTTGTTTATTTTTACAGTAATTAATAAGCCATTGAATATATGTATAAACATTTATTTTTATAAGAAATTTAACGATTTTTATAATTACATTAAAATATTAATAAATAATTCTATTAATTCATTAATCTAACCAACACTATTCAGATATTTCTGTAAAACTATTCTTTAAATAATTTGAAGCATAATGGTTGTTATAACTCTGATAATCATCAGTTTGTTTTGTAGTTGACGAACATAATGTATTTCATTAACTTTATTATTTTCCATGTTGAAGTATGTATCTTAATAAGTATAGATCAACCATATATTGTTTAAAATGTAATAACGAAACAAATATACACATATTTCGAGAAAATTTAAGACCATCTACGTATATTACATAATGTATTTTCTTCAATTTGTGTCATTATTAATATATTTGTACTTTGATACCAAAACACAAACGTTTTGCGTTAGAGTCGAAAAAAATCTTCGAAAAATTTTTCACCGATTGCAGCTATTCTGAATTTTTTTCCCCTAAGAAAGTGGGAAGAACATTGAATAATTGCGGTCATCAGGCTCGGAAGACAGTCATGGTCTGGAAGACCAGGCAACTGAGTTGAAAAATGCTTTGCCGTAACTTACCATGAGTTAATTCTAAGAATCCATTGATCTTTTCCTGAATTAGACCACCTTCCTATAAATGAGTCTTCTTTAAGTTCTTTTCTCAAGAGTAATGTTGGAAACGATTGCTGTATCTTGAACTTTGGTAATGAGAGTAGAAAATGGATTCTGTAAGCCAGAGTTATGTAGAATTAGAATGTCTTAAGGAGCGCGTAAAAATTATTTCTGCATTATAGTGCATGTATTCAACGCAATACGGTTCAATACAACAGTAAGTGTATAAATACAAATGCAATGCAACACAATGAAAATATAAAAAAATACAAATACACTACAAGCACAATAAAAATGTTTTAAAAATGCAAACATAAAAAAAATACAACACAATAAAAATGCGTACAAAAATGCAAACACAACACAATACAAATATAAATACGAATACGCCTACAATATCCCCCAGCATAGTACTCTTCAATACAATTCAAATAAAACACAAAACGATAAAAATTCAAAATCTCAATCATATTATTTGTCCTTAAACATATTAATTTGTTTAACAACGGCACATTGAAACATTTACGATAAAAACTAAAAAATCTCCACACTTTTAAACAATTCTGTTTATTTCAACTTCTTTTTAAATCTAAAAACAATATCATATAAAATAGTATAACTATTGTTTTGGTACATTATTTTATACAAAAAAAATATCGTTAGTTAGGAATACTTATTTTTTTCCTTCAAACAATAAACAGCTTTCTTTCAAAAACTTTTTCCTAGGTAAAATCAAACCTATATAAATATAATACTAAACACTAAAAACTACTAGTTCAGTAAAATCATGAAATCAAAAAAATACTTTACAGTAATATTTTCATTACTTATGAAAAAGTAAATTCGAAAAATAATTAAATGTATTTTATTCATGTTGTGCAAAAAACATTAATTAATATTTTGAAGGAAATGAGCTTAAAAATTAAAATATTAAAATTGTTGTTTGTGTAGAGTATATATTTCGAGTTTATTTTTTCGAGTATTGAATTATATTTGCAAAACTAATCTTATAAGATCAGAAACATCAAAAAGAAATTATAAAATATTAGTTTTAAAAGATATTTTTAAAAATACAAACATTAACATTTTTAAATATATTAATAGTAAATAACAATTTAATCCCTAGAAAAGAAATATCTTTTCAAACTGAAAATATTTTTTAAACATATTAAACAGTTGAAGACTGTCAAAACCTAAGAAGCCTTATGCCCAATAAGAATATAAGATTTAAACTGGTAAATAGAAAGGCTAACTCTCCAGGAAGCTTTGAATGACAAAGAAGGGAAATGGATAACTATTTTTTTTCTTTCCTGAGCGATGCTGATGCTGCAAATTTCCGGTAATCTCTGGCGTATCTTTTTCAAAAGAAAACAATCGCTTCCTGTATATTTTAAATTGATCTAGAAAGAAGAGGATAGCTGATAATAACTTCCGTGGCTTCTTTGTTAATTTTTCTTTTTTTTAACCTGAAATTCGATAGGATTTAAAGTTTTTCTTCAAAAAGGAAACTTTTTATCGTTACAAATATCCCGTATAAACAAAGTGAGGAAAGAATTAGTGCATCGTTATCAGGAATTAAATAAGCATAAGTACTATTTAAAAAAGAGGGAGATCTTAAGGGACCATATACAACCAACGGATATCGCTAACTATTATTTGCTTTTGGTGGTTACTTTTTTTAAATATTGTTTTATTCTTTTGAGTTTTGCTTATATTTTCATCGAAAGCTATTGCATTACCCTCCAATGTTAAGCACGCAACATAATCTTGTACACTTTTTGAAATTGTATTTAAATTTGGTTTGTTTGAAGTGAAGAAATATAGATTATTGTATAAAAATATCGTTGTAAAGTCAATCTCTTTTACTTATTCGAGAATTAACTAGTTTGTTAAATTTGACAGTAGTTTTGAAAGCTTACAAGCTGTTATAAAATTTCTTTTAAGTTTTGCTGGATTACTTTTTTGTAAAGATCATGTTTTGAAGGTTGAAAATAAAAGAAGTGCAAAACAGTTGGCTACATTGGACAATTGGATGCAACGAAACAGTAAGGGCATTCAAAAGGTTTCATTATATTCATTTGAGCTACGTGTGTAATATTACCTCGGTTTTTGAAATTAATTCCAAATAAGTCAATTCGTTTTAAAAAAAATCATCGACATAAACATAGTCAGACATCGGATATTTAAACCAATGTGGAATCATACTATGGTTATAGCAGTATATTGTTATTAACTGCAACAAAGTAGCACAATTGTGATATTTATGACTACTGTGTCATTTGGTAAAACAATATTTGTCAGGACAGGGATCAGTTGCTATATATAAAAGTACTGTATGCCCATACACTACGTTTCTATAATCATGTACTAAAATTTCAATAAAGGGAAAGTCATACATAAATAAATTATTGCAGCAAAAAGAAAATTAAATAACAACACAAAAAAAATGTTTGTAAAAATTTAACTAGATTAATATTTTCTGCGTTAAGGATATACAAATTTATCATTCTTTGGCATGCCATAAAAATCTATATTTATGAATGCGTAAAAAGAAAATTAAATAGAACAAAAAATACAATGTCAATTAGGTTTACAAATTTACTAAATGTTTATAAAGTGGAAATCTAAAACATGCTTTGTGTGTAAAAATGAGTGCAAATGTGTTCTATTTGTTGATCCTATGTTTGTATTTGTTGTCCATTAAATACTAATTACCTTATTTGTTAATTTTTTAATAAGTTCAATCAGCTAACTAGTCATTTATATAACCATTAAAACAATTACTTTAATCATTTGTTTTAGTTGATGAATTTGTCAATAACTTAACTTGATATTAATGAAATATCCAATGACACATCAGCTAAGCTCTTGGCGGGGAAGAAAAAAATACACCCCATGAAATATATTTAACGAATGTATCTTTATTTTTTTTAAAAAAAAAGGTATTGTAATCTGTATTTAAAAGGGTTTGCCGTCCCATGTTATATTTTAAATCCCAGGATTTAGGAATTACACTATCCAAATTTCCTAATTAGTATTGGACTGTTTTTTAAAATTACTTACATATCTGCATAATTGAAATTGCATAAAAAACTAAAAGCATAATTAAAAATTCGTTTAACATTAATTTTAGTAAAACAAATCAAAACAAAACATAATTCATCATTAAAAAACACAAATAATACAAGGGGAGATCAAAAGAAAAGGCACAAAACGACATAAAAATGAAACAATTAAATATTTGCATATACCGCCAAGGGAGAATGTAGCGAGACATCTTGGGATGCCATTGGAGACTCTGACTGGAATCGGATCATGCGCGGGTGCCCGCATGCGCAGGAGAGAGCAAAGGCTCTTATAAAAAGCGGCGTCCAAATGATGCGAGCACAGAATTACTCGAGCACAGAAAAAGCATTAACTCCGATGTGTACTGTGAGACACTCCGTCGCCTACGCAGGTCCATCAAGAACAAAAGACCGAGGCTGCTCACGGAGGGTGTGGTTCTGCTTCATGATAACGCGCGTCCACATGTCTCCAGAGTCACACAAATGGAACTGGACAAGTTCCAATGGGAGACGTTGGACCATCCGTCCTACAGTCCGGACATGTCACCCTGCGATTTCCATGTGTTTGGTCCACTGAAGAAACACCTGAAAGGAAAGCGCTTCAACTCGGACGACGTACTCAAGGACACTGTGAAGGACTGGGTCTCGTCACAGCCACAGGAATTCTGGGAACAAGGAATCCTGCGGCTTGTTCATCAGTGGGATCGTTGTGCTCAGGCCTATGGTGTATATTTTGAATAAAGTCTACATTTGTACCCACCGTGTCGTTTCGTTCCTTTTCATTTGATCATCCCTTGTACATAATGAATTTTTTTTAAAAATATTCCTTCATTTCTTGTGTTTCTGTAAATAGGCTTTTTAGAAACACACCTCGCCCAGCGTTTCATTGTTCAAACAGCTTCTTATTTTTTTACAAATTGTCCAGCCAAAGAAAATGCTCGTTCGTACTCAATACTAGTAGATGTTATCGTCTTTAAATAGAAGTATATTCTTTTCAGGTAGTTACCACGTCTTCATCCATTTTCAAAAGAGAGACATTTTTTTTTTTGAATTTTTGGTGACAGTGTCTAAAATCTAATAGACTGCATTGGTGCATAAACATTTTTGATTTTATCTAGTTTTTATGCTAAACTTAATGTTTTTTATGTATAAATTGATACAGTAATTGAATCAGAATGTGAATCAATTTCAAGTGTTACTTTGTTTAAATCAGAAGATCCAGTTGCATGAGATGTTAGTAATGCAATGATACTTGAAGTGTCTTAAGCCTTTCAAAACGGTCCACTATTAATTAACTGCATTTTAACTGAAGAAGGAACTGTGATTAAATTTGTTCTTGAGACGTTGCTTATAACATTGAGTAAGTATTACAGTGAGCCACTTAGATCTGTACGACGTTCTTTCACACGAGAAATGAGAGCTGCATACATTTTTGTTTTTAGTTATAGCGCTTATAATTGAAGGAAAAAAATTCTACGTACATATTTCTTAAGCAAAACATAAATTTTCTAAGAATTCAGATCTTAGAAAATTTTGGTGGATATATGTAAAAAAAATATATATTTTAGACAAAAATTAAATTCCCAGATTATTTATTTTAATCCCAAGATTTCCTGATTGGAAAAATCACTGGAATCCCAGGATTGCGGGATCCCAGGTCTGCAAATTCTAGTATTTAAAAACTATCTTAGAGTGTTTTAATGGCCAATGCTGTGTCTTACACGACATCTTTTAAGAATAACTATTTGAAAAATATTTCATTTCTGATATATAATTAAAGTCCGGTTTGTATTTATGAACTTGAATTATTCTGTCATAATTAGAGAGAAGTAAATTCGTGCGATAAATTTAACGAATAGTATAGCAATTTAAATTATGAAATTTATATTAACAATTCCAAACTTTCATTAATAGTATTGATTATTTTTTAAAAAATATTCGAATTTGTCTTCTTCCCAATAAATCTTTATATAAAATGGCATATATATAAATATATTTCTGCTTGTCTCATAGATAATCTGTCATTGTAAGAATGAATTATATAAGAAGATAGTTATATATATGATAATACTTCAAGAGAAATTATATAAATTATATATATTAATAAATCCATTGCAATTTAATAACTATTTATATAGTAATATTTTACATATAAATAAAAGTTATAGATAAAGTCACTCAATACATTACTCAATACTTGTAATTTACTTCACATTATTAAGAAGTTTACAACTTTTCACCAACTCATATGAGTCTTAAGTAACTATTACCTTTTTTAATATGTTTAAATTTAAGTACAATCTGATATAGCGATAAAATACTTTTTCACATCGCATATTAAAATTAAATATGTGCAAAACATTTAATAAATTTGATATTTATATAAAATGAGTACATGTGATCATTGTGGAGATTACAATTTATAAAACATCAAATAGGGCTAATTGTAAATAAACGTAATAAATTATCTACAAATTCATAAGCCGAGAAACTGTCCAGGTATGGAATCCTAAATGCATGCATGTTATTATCATTTTCATACACCGTAGTCTCTGGCGTACGGATTGTTAATCACCGAATTGAAGTCATCTGATTTAGTTCACTGAATGGTAATTGTGTTAAGCAATTTCAAGTAACCTCTAAAGGGAGCTAGGTTACTCTGTTACGAATCAAATAGCTGTTACAACTGCTCGTTTCCTAATACAGTAGATACTGCTTTACATGACGTGCGTTAATGCATCCTATGATATCCAAAGTCAACATACACATAGGTGTTCATAATATGTATTCATTATAATGCTACTATACCAGCCACTAGTTAATTTCTAAAACTAGCTTTTAAGCTTGTTTAAAGCAGATTACATATTTAATGGTTTTTAATCCAATTCCATTTATAAAATTTATTTAACATAAGTGCTCACTGGAATAGAAAGCATATCATATATTAATCATTGGATATAAATGTAAAATATGAACCGCTAATAATAAAATGTTAAGTATTTAAACATTTTATCTATGAGTAAATAAATTTAATTAATTTAATCCGAGGGAGAAAAATATTCTACATTAAAATTAAATGTATACCGGTCGTATAAGTTAGTATAACACAATACAGATTTTAAATCATTTGGCCCAACGCAAAATGTAGGCCATTATTATGAAATATTAAGTAACAGAATTAGATCAGTTTAAGTGGAAATTAATTGAAATAATTTATTTCGTGAGAAAATTTTCATAAATTGGAATGCACATACCATAACGTAGACAATATTTTATTGGAAGACACAGTTGTTGGTAACAAATGGAAATTAATTTTTTCTTTTGTAATCTGTCACAAATTTTATATATGTATGTTAGAAAATTGGAAAAATAAATTGTTAAACTTATGTGTGAAATTTTATAAAATATGCATGGATTTATATTTATATTTTCTGGTTTTTATGATTGAAAAAAACCATTTTTCCAAGACTGATGCCAGTCTGAAACGATAAATTATTCTCTTTAAAAATTATTCTGAATATATTCCTTTATTTTATAGTATTTGTGAAAACGCATGTAATTTCTCTATTAAAGTATTGATACCAAATTGAATGAAGTATTGTTGCGTTACATATATAGTATTATTATACAATGAAAAAAGTATTATTAATATTTAACTGTCATTACTTATTTTCTCAAAGGTTAAAGCTTAATTTTAAAAACAGCACATAAATTTAGTAAATATAATAATGTTACCATAGTTGAGCAAAACTATTCCATATTGTCTATAGTACAAACAAAGAGAAATAATTATTAAAAACTGACCATTTATGCATCAAAATTTCTGAAGAAAGGGCGAATCTACATTCAGACATTTATGTGGCAAATAATTGTATTTGCACTTTGTAATTTTTGCAGTGAATGAATTCGAGTAATATTTTTGTGTTTTTGAATGGTAGTTACATGATTGAATTTTTGTGTCTCTAATATTAAAGAAAAATATCCTAAGCTCCAAATACTAATTCTCAGATTGAAATTTGTCCTGGTACTCTTATGATTTTATGCAATACCGGTATAAACAATATTTTAATCATAGCGAGGGAATAAAACTTAATGAAATTCAATAAATACAAATTTCTCACATTTCAATACATAACGAAAAGTATCTAATTGATATTGAAATAAAGTAGATAGAATACGTATTATATTTAAACAGAAATAGTGAGCAGATTTTAAGAGAAATAAAGTATGTAAAAATATGCAGCTATATGTCAACAACAAAAGATATTATAACTGTAAATATTTTATGTATGAAAACTCGATTTTTTTCTGTCTAATAAATTGTGTCATGGCTCTTTTTATTTGTTTGGAATGAAAAATTGTATGAAATAGCTGAAAAAACCATTATTAATATGTAATTTTAGTGCATTACTTTTTTTTATCTTTTGACGATACAGCACTGGGTGCAGTGATATTCTTTAAAAAAAAATAGGGTTTTTATTATATTTAACGTTTAAGACACTATATAAAACAAAAAAAATAGCTTATATTAGGTGCCATAACCATTTTTACTTTCAAAAATAGTATGCGTATTTCTTACACCATGTCAATTAAATAAGTTTTGATTTATGGCAGGAATTTAAGGGATGGTCTCTAAGCAAACCCATGCATAAATTTATGCATAAACCTTACAAATTTTGTCATCTCTCCTAGTGTAAGCGCAATTTTCGTTCCGTCGTCGCTTCAACTCACCCGAACCACGATTTTCGCGATCATTTATCATGATACTTACCAAAGCTATGACACTACTACGCTTCCCAAGGCTACATGCGGTTTCTTGTTAGATGTAAGTTCACATTTTGCAGCCCTTAGAATCCTTTAAAACAATGGACTGAAAATAGTTCCAACACATTTCCATCTCAATGCCTCTCTAAATTAATGTTATTCGATAAAATGATGGTGGACTGATAGGGAACAAGACCGGATTTCGGCGCGTAAATCAGAGTAATTAAGTTGAAGTGATAAGGTCAGGAAGGAAATTTTCTGAAAGGTTATACATCATTTTTGAACGTGTAATTCATTGAATGTTGCCAAATATGTCTTCTTTGGTAAGATTTAAATCGTAAAAGTACGTATTTGAAAATTAATTTAATGAAATGTGTTATCAATAAAGTAGTGTTAGTGGTTTAAATGTTTTGTATATTCAACTAATGGAAGTGAATAAATATTTTCATTGAGAAATCCGTTTTATTTGGGAGCTTAGTAAAATGGTAAAATGCGTATCATATGTTTATTAAAGGATTTTCCTATTCAGGCCACTTAAACCTTACTTTGTTGGTTAGAAATCCAATCTAGACTTAAGATTACTGAACAATTGCAATGATATTCTGATATAAAATGCTCTTTCATATTTTGTCTCCATTACCAAAGCGGTTAATGGATTTTTTAACTTTACGTGCTAAAGTGAAAAATATATAACATTTATTGATTGTTTCTTACAATTTTAAGAGTTCTGTAAGTGGAAAAAATTCATACACTATTATTCAAATTTGAGAATTCCTATTTTTGTTGAATTTCTCAAAATCTGCTACTATAAATATAAACGCAATGTTTCTAAGCACAATGATATAAAATTTACATAATAGTACATCTGCATTTGGGTGGTTTATTTAAGGGAATTATACTTTATATTAGCGCTTGTTAAGATTCGTCTTTCGTTTGATTGTATACTTAGGTCACTATTTTCCAACAATTGGTGAAGCTCTAAGTAATTCAATTCAAATAATTAATCATGAACGTTTAAGTACTAGAATTAATTAGTAAAGCATTGAAAGTTTTAAACAGGGTAGCATAAATGCTTATTGCTATAAATCTTAATGTATTGCCCAAATGCGTAATAAAAACTTATGAGAAAAAATGAAACCAGATTCAGAAGGAGAAACCTGCCCAAGGTTACCCAAGAGCCACGAGGACCAATGAAAATGTGTGTATCTCAAAGACAGCCGGAAACCGATTCAGCCTTTATTCTGATGATTCATGAATATCAGTCACCAATAGTTCCCTTATAAATCCTTAGGGGGATATTAAAAATAAAAAATAAATCTGATTTTTTTATCGAGCACATTTTTTTTATCCAAAAGGAACTAGGGACTCTATGCGTGCCATCCATCACCAAGAAAGAGATCGGTATGACAGCGGATGTTTGATGGTGCAAACTACATTACATTGGCTAATATTACATTGGACTGACACATGTTGTCAGTTGAGCAAAATTTAATTTTTATAGATATCAACACTAATCCTAATAAGGCCCACCTAGTTGAAGATTCTAGAAAAAGGGATTATTAGTTCAATTTATTACATAGACAGATTTCTATCTCTTAATCCCACAGAAAATATTCAGGGTGAGGTTGTGAGTGCAATTGCGAATTATCCTCCCTGATGTTATGGAAAGTATAGGATCTATCAACACAAGGGCACACAAATTGTCTCATCTTCAAATAGTATAACTGTTAGAGCAGCCTTTCTCACACTGTGGGGCGCGTCCCCGTAGGGGTGCGTGATAAACCTGAGAGGAGGGAGCGAGCGTATTGGGAAGTCGAAAACAAAGGATCGTTTAAAAATTATTAATTTACTCAAAGTAAGCAAAAAAAATGCATTCTGACATTATGAAAAACAAAATACACATTTACACTGATGTAATACACTTATAAATATATCAGTACTGCGTAATGTCTTTTATAACTAATTTAAGAAAACTAAGTTAAGAACAAGTTTCATAATTACCAGTGACCACATGGGCTTTTTATATATTAAATTATATACAAAAATGAACACTTATCTCGATAATTCGTACGATTTATAATTAATTCCTGAAATACCGATTGAAAACTACTCGGTTCGTTCTCTAATGCCACCGTTTAACACGTAGTGGAGCGTATGTGGTGTATTGAGGAAGGAGGGGGTGGGTAGAAAAGAAATGAATAAGTAAATTCTCTAAAACAAATAAATCTGTTGTAAACACTGTCAAAGTTTTATTGCATTCAAATGCATTTGGAATAATTTTATAGATATCAGTGCACAGAAAAGATCGTACTTCGGAAGGACGTATATATACGTCAGGGTCAATAAACTCACTGGCTGAGAGATACGTTTATAAACGTCGATGGTCCTTAAGAGTTCCAAGTCGTACTGTAGCTTTAGCGTCAACGTATATTAGTATAGAATTCAATGCATTGCAATTGTATGGGGGGCCATGAAAATAATGATTGAATATTGGGTCGCAAATAATGAAATTTTTAGAAGCACTGTGTTAGATGGAAACCACCTACCTTATGAATTCAATTTCTGTACCATCTTGTAACCTATTTTAAAAAGCTTCTGTGCTCATTAGTAATGCATTTGTAAAATGACTGTTGTATGGAATTTTTTTCTATTATATCAACTTATGCACATACCTAATAATCAGTACTTCAGGTAATGATCAACCGAAAGGGAAATTTCTCCTTTATGCAAAACCACATGAACTATTGGGATCATTGAAACAGTTTTCTGCTTGAAATAGTGCTCTATATTTTAGTACTGTTGTTTGACTTAGAACAAAATGAACTTTTAAGACAACATACTCATTTTGTGTAATATTGTATACAATACAACTTTCCTTATGATCCTGAAGTTTCAGATCATTTAGTTTGTGCTAAGTATCATAAATTATTTTTAGCAAAGCAGTTACAACAAACATCATTTATAAATGTTCCGAAATCAATGTAAAATCTCATTGAACTTATATGTAAACTTTTTAATAAAGTCGATTATTGATATTGAAGCATAAAAAGAAGCTTATATTTTTTTTGTTATTTCAGGTGTAATACCAAACATTTATTTATTCAGTTGTTTAAATTTTGTTAAAATTAATATAAGGACACACTGATCACAGCTTTTATGCAAGAGTTATTGGGTATAAACATCACAATTTTGAATAACTTTTAAGCATCTATTTATTTGAAAGCCTATAGCACAAATTTATTCATTTTTGTTTTTATACATATATATTTGCATACCTTTATTACTATAATGAAAGAAATTTAAGAAAAATATTTATAATGAATGTAGTGTTTCACTAAATTGAGTTAGGCACAGTAAGTCTTGGCTCTCATGGGTTGTTGCGCCTCTGAATTCAGTTCAGTTCAGTGTTTCACTATGCAGCAAACTAGGTTGAAATTTTGAAAGAGGAAAATCGCTGTAAAATAACAAAGTGTAACACACGATATAGTTCCAAGACCGAAATGTAGGTGCCGCCATTACAATATGGGCTTGGACCGAAAGTGTGACTGTACGAAACACTGTAGTACCGTCAGAGAGAGTTTGGATCTGGACAAGCGTGCGTTCCCCATTTCGATGTCCAATCCTGGACTATGTAAACTTTACTTATTTTCACTTATTTTCTCTAAATGTTTGTCTTGTAATTGTCTAAGTGTCTGTTCTTTGTAACTGTGCTATCTTATGTCATTAAATATATTAATTTACCCCGAGATTCTATTAATTACTTTTGGTTACCCCAAGTAATGACGTAAGCGGCAGTTACAAAAGGTATTTTTTTTATTTTTAAAGTATTTCATTTATTCTCAATTTCAAACAATGGAATAAAAAGGCTTTGAAACATTCAAAAAAATGTTCTTTAAAATCATTGCGTCTGAATTAATTCTACAATTTATTTATTTCTCTTAAGAATTTGTCATTGTATATAAAACTGTTACAAAAACTATTTTTCAGTAACTGACAATATTAATGTTTAATATCTTTGCATCATTCAAAAAAGGAATATTTATTCTATATGACAAAATAAGTATTATTGTTTTACACAAACAATGTAGAATATATATCATTATACAGCAACATAGGTTTCGGAAAATTTGCTCCAAAATAGAATTGAATAATGTCTGATCCTATTTTCCATTCATACACATTATCTGAAGTGTTAAATTGCAGGCGACACTCGAAATAGCAAAGAATGAAATCCAATATTATTTATATTGATTCAGAGTTGTCCTAGGTGCAAAGAAATTCAAGAATATAGTACTGAACGTAGCTAGAAGATACAAACTTTGATATAAGAAGACTTTGTGCAGATCTTTCAAAATATTTCTTTGTAACCAAATGAAAAAACACGGGTATATGTGTTTTTTAAGGCAGACTTGCTGTGTATATCATGAGAATGGGAGAGAGAGTTACAAAGGCTGCCAGTTCTCAAAAGAAAAAAATACCTTGCAAGGCAAACTGTCTAGTAAAATATTAAAGCGGCTTTTCTTATTTTACAAATGCCCGGGCGTGGTGCTTTCTTTTAGAGAAATTGATATTCTTGAGATGAAGCAGATCTCTTGCAGCACTTGTATTACAACAAAAAATATATTTGGAACACAAGGTGTTGCTTAGTAATTTAAAGGGGCAAAAATCATTAATATTAATCATTTCATCATTTATAGAGCTTTGCAAAAAGTGTCTTTAAGAGCTTTGACTCTTTAAAAAAACATTTTCAATAGCTAAAATTAGTTAGCGTTTTTTTTCAGTTTGTATCCAGTGGCTGATAGAAATTTACAAAAGGTTCACGAAAAAAAAATTCCTCAAATAGTTAACAATTAATTTAGGCTACAAGTAAGTTGACATATATATACATAATATAAATATGTATGTGTGTGTGTGTACAGAGAGAGAGAAATTATTTGCATCCCCAAGTATTAATTGCCTACATTTTCAATTCATAGTTAGCTTAAGAGTAGCTCTTAAAACAATATATTCCGATAATTTTCATTTTTGAACCTTAGAAATATAGTGTATACGTTTAAAAATGTTCATAGTGTTACTCCTATAATTTTAGTATTTAACTTATATATATATATTTTTCTCATTTATAACATTTTTTTGGTAAGAATAATTTTATGCTGATTGATTGTTATAGAAAAAAGTGCATTTAGATCTTGAATCTGCTAATAACCTGCTTATTGTTTATTGATTCATTGTGATCAAACCATTTTTTAGTCGACTTTTTTCTTATAAAGAATTTTTAATGTCTGCCCATTATTTTAAATACGACTTTGCTCTGTATTATAAACAAAAATAAAGTTCGTTAGCATCCAAACTGGTTAAACTCTGTTTTTACAGAAAATTCAAATCTATTCTCGGTAATGTTTATGATACTGCAACATCCATCTTTTAAAGTTTTCAATATCTGTATGATTCTTTTATCTTAGTAATTTATGTCTCTCCTTAGAGATTATAGATGCTATACGTAAATATAGATATAAATATATATACCAGTTTAATTCTTATGTTGCAACCTTTTGCATTCAAGAGCCTGAACGTTCATCACTTAGTTATTTTTTAAGCAAACCTTAAGGAAATCAAAATCTTGAATTTTGATATTATTTGACGTCAATAAATTTAAACATTATGTGACATTTTTATGTACGAAAATTCTCTTTGACGAAAAATTTTCCTCTGCCGGAATAGAAAAGAAATATTTCTGAACATTTTTTTCTTATTAGAAAGGGGAGTGTGTTGATTATTCTTAGTGACACTTTTATAAATTTGTCAATACTCCCTTTGTGAGATTCTATAGTGTCACATTTTAATATGTATTAAATCAACTGTTCAAGACCATTAGCAATATTTTTTCCAATGGAAACATGAATTAAATAACAGAATATAAACATAAAACTCCCTATGCCCTTTTATGTTAAAAATTGGATTTTATTTTAACACACTTTCAAATTGGTCATAGCAAACTTACACATATACTTCTTTTGGGGAAGAAAATCCCCTTATGTGTACCTAAATGTTTGTCCACTGTTGTTGACACACATTTTAGCAGAATCTTCCGCGCTTCTGACTTTATAAATTTTTGACAAATTTATGCACTATTTATAAAAAAAAATACATTAATGAGCAATTAAACTCAAAGGAAATACTGGAAATGTTGATTATCTCTTTCATTCACCAATTAAAACTGATGTGAAGTTAATATTTTGTTGTTATTGGAACGTATTTTAATGAAGTTGTTCTTCATTTTTACCGAACATAAACTTTAATCCAGAACAATCTGGAAGGATGAATTATTAATGGTTTGTCGTATTAAAGATTTATTATCTATTTCCTCAAGAACTTTCAATAATGCTTCTTTTGCTACGCATCATCTCGTTAGTTCATTGAAGCAATTACTATGCCATGGCGATTGGTGCTGTGAAAGTAAGCAGTTTACATCATGCTCGAAAACAGACTAGGAACACCCCAAGGGGATTCATAGACACTTTTCTCGTCGTTCATGCTTCGGCAAAGGTGATTATGGTTTATACCCTTGTAAGACTCATTACATCCTTCGAGCACTTATCAATTAAATCTTTAACGGAGAAGCTTGTATATTTGAATTGAATTTGCATAAGTCTCTTAAGACGTGAAGAGGGTTCGATAGTTTTATCTTCCGTCTAATAAGATATCAAATCTCTAAAGAATACTTTTACGTTTGGTAACGAGACTTTGAACAGGTAAAGAGGGAAATGAGAAATTTTGTACCGAAATTGTTTAAGCAGTGTTTAGTTGCATTTATTTCATTCTAAATAAGCAATTCGATTGTTAAGCATGTTGAACTTCAATATTGTTCGTAAATAAATCAAACATCTAAATTTATCACGCTGAACTTTATAAGAAATCGTGTATTTTTCTTTGTTTTTTTAATTAAATTATATATTTTGCTGCATAAAAGTCCAGACTTTATTACAAATAGTTATTTTTGTAGTATTTGCAATTTTCTTCACCATACTATTTTTTGAAAAATGTATAATATTATTAGTTTGTAATGGAACTAATGTAGAAAAGGGAACATATATTTACATTTCTCTAAGGATAAACCGGTTTAACATGAATGCTGTTGCAAAAGAACAAACAACCACATAAAACACTTTCTGGGAATATCATTTTTCATGCAAACTAAGGAATATTTTATTTATGTCCACATACCAATGAGCTCCATTTTTTTTAGATATTCATGCATAAAAATGCGCATTTATTGAAATGCAGCTCTATCGTCTTTCGAAGCATCTATAAAAACGTTCATCAATGTTTACATCACTAAAAGAAATCACCAATCCATTGCTTTGATGCTTTAAAATCTTTTGGCATTAGTCTATGTATGGTATTCTTGTAAGAGATATCACATCTGCGAACAACCCAATTCTTAACTGCTATTAGTGAAAATCAGGAGTTAATTAAGCGTGAGCATTATATAACATTAAGATGGTAAGGTTTAAGGTATTTGATTTTTTTTCTTTTATTATTCTAAATGATTACTCTTTTTTCACTAAAATATTTATTTACATTTACTCTTAATTAAATTGGAAACTAAACATTAATTAACCTAACCAATTTTCGCTTTCCTAGTGTTAATTAATCTGATTCCTTCCTTGTATGGCTTGAACTATTTACTGTTGTCTAAAATCTAAGAGATATCACCACAATAGGGACACGTTTGTAATTAATCGTTACATTGCAAGCAGTCCATTCAAGCTTAGTAAAAGCAGGTTTCTATCGGACTTGTTATCACTGGAGTAGTTAAGAGAACAATCCATGCGAAGAGAGTGATAGTTTATGGGGTAGGCTCACGGAGCAGAATCTGTACTTTAATATTGTTTTGAATAAGCATTTTTAAGGTACATTCAATAAAGTTTTATTAATGCAAGCTGTAATACATATTTGAAATGAAATGTGCGTATTGTGTTTTGTTTTAATAATTATTAGCACATACCAGTGTTTTTTCTCATAACATTGATATTTCATGATGTTTAATGTTACACATAATATTTGGATAACCCTTTTGAAAATTCCCATCATTAGAGCATGAAATATAATATCATTATTAGTTAAATGAAATGTTATATTCTATATATTAAAGAAGTAATTAAGTAAAAATGTTTCTTACATTGCAAAACACGCATTTTTAAGAGAGAGAAATATAGATTTTAATAATAAACTTATTAATATATAGGACATACCAGAACCGTAGCTTCGGATACAAATTTCTTCCATCAAATTAACCTATAGCAGTGGCGTAATGGAGAACACGTGGGCCTCCCCCGCTAAGAAAGGTTTAGGGCCTACAAGTTGGATTTTATAAAGGGTAGCGGCAGTCACACACACACAGGTGGTAGTCAAGTAGCAGTCTGGCTTTGCCCTCCCCCCAGAAGCAGAGGTATATGCGCGTGCGTTACGCCCCTGTCCTATAATAAATACTTTTATTTTGTCTCTTTTAAGCCCTTGAACTAATTTTTTCATGCAAAAAGTCATAATTTGTTTTTTGTAATTCCTCTTAATCCATTTGATTCCATTTTTCCGAGTTGAATAAAAACCTACGAATATCCCTATGATTAATAGAACATGATTTTTAATTATGCGTCCTTATTTACAGGAGGCAATATCTTTTAGCGTTTTACCATTCAACCCGTCCTATTGCTTAACAATATTTTTTGGTGTATGAAAACATATTTTCTGTTCACACTGTAGTTACAGTACCGCCTCTTCCCATGTAAGCATTAGGCAAGTAGATCAGGATTTGCAAAATATCTGTACAAATTTTTGATGTAATCCAACACTGATGATGGTAATGTTTTATGTTTGTACACTTCACACCAATCAAATTTTCTTCGGATCCAATTTCCTTTTTTGAATGGGAATGCAATGTACCACTCATCTATTTCTTAAAAATTCGATTGTTGAATCTTGGCAATGTTTATTAGAAATAGCAAAAACTTAAAAAGATTTGGATGAACAAAAGCTGATTAAGAGCTTTCAAAAGGCTTAGAAACAATGTGTTTCAAACAGAAAAAAACAACATTAAATTCACTTCATTTCTTGTATTAGAAGCTATCTTAAGATTATTTTACATGATATTAAGCGAAAGCAAAACTGCGAGACATTCAATATATGCTGAGAAGATCTTGATTTGGTATGAGTGGGTGTGTTCAGATTGATAAGGTGGTAGCCATTTTCAAATACTATTGTTCATTGATTGATAATTTTGACATCATTGGAAGCATAAAATTTCATAAATAACAAGAACAAAAACTGTAATATTGGTTTCTTTAAACGAGTTTCGTTAAACTTTCTCTCCCAACCTAAATGCAATTAAGAGCTTGCAGGATTCATATTGCTGATAAATCATATTTTATGTTTTTGAAATTTGAGATTTTATTACTGTGCAATAAACTCATAAGAATTTAAGTCCGGTTCATTATTTCATTGTATAATTATACAAATATTGTTGCTAAATAAATTGTGAGAGGAGCTTAATATAGTGAACAATAAATCATAAAGTGTTTCTTTGGTAAGTCACTGGTAATTTTTTCTCGAAATGCAATTTAAAAGTTTAGATATGTATATATATAAATAAATAAAGTGTGTTTAAAATAATTTAGAAATGAACGCTTGAGAAATTGCACTATTCGATATAGAATCCCAAGCGGTGTACTTAAGCTGAATTTAGTCCACCGATAAAAAAAGAATTTGTACACAAATTACACAACCTCAGATACATTTTTTTTAGAAAATGTATGCAAACACTTTTAAGTAAAAGAGAGATCTTTAATATTCTTTTTCACTACTATATAAATAAATGGGTGTTCTCTTTTATTTTCTGTTTTTTTTTTGTAAAGTAATATTTCACTATCATAAATTTAAGGCACTTTAAAACCGGAAGATCAGCTTTCAAGAGAGAGAAAAAGATCCATTTGAATGGAGAAAATAATAAAAACTTAATACACACATGTTTCAAATCTGCTAATGCAGACTGTATTTTTCAAGTTCTGAAGATAAAGTATTTTGAATATTCAAACCAACAACCAATCTCTTTGGAGAAATCGCAACCAATTTTCCACCTTTTGAAAAGTGCAGACTTTGCCCTCGTATGAATAGATGTCTGATACTGTGCCAATTCTCTCTCTCTCTCTCTCACACACACACATAAAAGAACTAAAAAAACAATCCACCGCAAAAAAAAAAAAATCATTCTAGAGATCACTTCCCTTTAAATATTCAGTAGCTGTTCACGTTTGACAGGCGAATTTCATAGAAGTACCTTTAGCACTGCGTAATCCTTAACCAAATTCCACCCCTTCACGATCACGTACGGAGATCGGGAGCAAAAATACGACCGCTCCGTTTGGGACGAATCCAACCGTCCACCGACGTGTCTCGAATACGTCGCAGACAGAAAGGAGAAAAAATATAATACAGAAAAAAAAAAAGAAAAAAACGTGACCGTTTCAAGAAAAGGGGTGGGAAGAACCACTTTTGCCATTTTATCCCCCCCTCCTTTTATTACGATTATTGCCATTATCATCGGACGATGAGTATCCAAAGGGCGTAATGCACTAAACGCATGGTTTATGAGGGGTGGCTGAGAAATAAATACAGAAAATAATGCGGGGATGACAATAAAATATCTCGGTATGGATCACGTGATGCCATGATAGTTGAGTGGGGCTCTCTCTCTTCTCCACACTTTGTATTTAATAACCGATCTTACGAAACACGCGTCCTTTTTGTCGCGGATCGGAATGAAATATACTAAACGTGGGTGTTTTCTTTATCGGCACGTAATGGCGGATGGCGGAATAAGACCTCTGATGGGTTATCATTAGGAGCGTTGGCTGAAAGGCTTAGCGTGAATGCTTTGTTTTAGGGGAGGGATTGTTTTCACGAATATGTACGAATTGCATTGGGAAGTTTCCAAATGTTTGTTATTGTCGATTGAATTTGGAGCTGTATCAATAAATCTGTATTTTCACGAAAATTGAGTTTTATATGTTTTTGTAAGAAAGCATATATTGATCTAGTGTTATGTTTTTGGGATTGGTAATACATTCCAGACATTTTTGTTTCTTATTTTTTTGGTCGCTAAATAAGCTTATATTTTGATAAATGGATCATAGGTCGTGGTTGTGAAGTGATTTATATCATAGGCAAATTGACCAGCAACATTTACTATCAGTTGAAAATTCGATTTTTGATTCCTAGAAAAATCTGTTTAGAAAACATTATATTTTGTTGCTTGTTAAGTGATAAGCTGCCTTACATTATCACGTCATATAATAAGTTAGAAATGTAAATCACCAATTCGTTGTACACATTAATCTACCCAGTTCCTTTTTGTTATTATAGCCAAATATCAATACTCTAAACAGACGTTTTTAAAATTAAATTTAAATTTAAAATAAAAATGTCCAGTATTTGATGATGTTAAGTTCAAATGCACATAAAATATAATTTAAATTTTATAATAAAAAACACAAATAAGATTCTCTTAAAATACAACGAGGAAGGAACTTAATTACAGGTAATGTTTAAATGAAAAGGTACAAAATGACTTTGTGATTATAAATAAAAACTTTAACCAAAGTATACACCATAGTTCTGAGCATAAGGATCCCATTGATTAAACAGCAGAAAGTTCTTTGTTTCCAGAATTCATGTGTCCGTGAAGAGACCCATTCCTTCAAAGAGTCCTTGAGTTCGTTATCCGAGTTGAAGCGCTTCCTTTTCAAATGTATTTTCAGAGGACCGAACAAATGGGAATCATCAGGTGACATGTTCGGGCAGTAGGTCGGATGGTTAAGCTGCACCACTTGAGTTTGGATGGTTCCACGTGTGTGATCCAGGAAACGTGTGGACGCCCGTTGTCATGGAGCAGATCCACACTCTCCGTGGAGATGAGTAGCAGCCTGCTTAACACCTTTTGCTATCAGATATTCCAGAATACTTTATTGCTACTCGCGAATTTTGTAAAGTGAACATCATGTCCTCACACGCACTTCCACGCCAAGTGGAAAATACTCTTTATAAGAGCATCTGCTCTCTTCTGCACATGCCCAAGCATGCTCTTATTCACATCGGAAGTTCCATTCGCTACTTTATCCCATAGAGGCATAGGCAAACGGTTACGTTGTCACGACGTTTAGTACCTTTCCGTTTGAGTAACCTTTGTATTTCAATAGGATTTATTTATATCATTCAAGATTTTCTGTAATGCAAATTGATGTTTTTGGTAAGAAAAATAAAAACTTTCAGACATTTACATCATTTACTTGTATTCAAATAAAGATACATTTTCTGAATTAAAAAAAAATATGAAATATTTTTTTTAAACTAGTTAATGTGACCTTCACGAATATATTTATCTCTATTTTTTTTAATATTTTAATGTGTTCTAATATTGGTTTTCCATCAGTACATGGCTTTAGATTCTTCAAAAAAAAAAATAGGTATTTATTTTAAATTCCATGCTTTCCGTATCAACGACTAAAGATATCAAACATTCTATATTTGTGTTCGAAAAACATTTATTACACTATCGATGCATAAATTTTAATCTTGTTTACAACTATAATGGAGAACATACTTGAATGCTATTCTTCAAAATTTCAATTCAGCATAAATAAATAATACATACACTTTAAGACAAAATAGTTCTTGATTTGTAAAAATATTTCAGGGAAAGCAAATGAAGTAATATTTTAATATGTTTGATCTTTGCAAATAAAGATATAGTTTGAGTTCACGTATTTGTATATGGAAATAGTGAAATGTTAAAATGAAATTTGTCTTTAATGATATAAATATAACTAGAAGCAATTTATCTACAAATATGTTTATCAAATATGTGTTTGTTAGGACTAAACAATTTTCAATCTAGAATTGTAAACATGAATAAAACATAATTAATAATAGCTGAAAACCATGCATTTAAAATAATTTATTAAAACATAGTAGTTAATTTTAGAAATGTTTTGGAATATATTTATTTAACCTCTTAAATGCTGCCGGCATATTAGTTCAACCGGCGCAATGAGTGCCTAGACGCATATTTCCGTCTTTTCGAAGTACGATTCTTATCTTTGCTGTGTTATCAATAAAACTGTTAAGAAGGCCTTAGAATGCAATAAAATGACCTTGAGAGTATGTGTGTTTGCGGAGGAAAGATTTATATCAGAGAAAAAATTTGTAATGTGACTTTTCTTTTCTCCCCAATACACCGCATACGCAAGCTTATATGAAAACGGACAGGTGTCGTCCGCTTCACTTGACCATGGTTCAAAATTACGCGTACCGTCGCCAAAAGCCCTCGTGTAGCTGAGTAGTGCGACGTTACTATTCACTCTCACTCACTCACTCATGAGAAAACGGTGGAACTCGGGGGGGGGCGAATCATCGCGTTACATTTAATCGATAATTAAGCGGTTAATGAAACCTGTATTCATTAACAATCAGTTAAAAGCAATTACTAACTTTAAAGTCTTACTTTGCAATTGACGTCTTTCTTTAGCGCGAAATTGTAATGGAATTTGTAAAAAAAGTCTGCAATATGCAAATTTCAGTTGGGTGTAAATGATTATTTCAATTAGTTTTAATATAAAAATTATAAATTTGTTTAAATGTCTAAACAAACTGTCAAAATTTATTTTATTTCGTTCAAAGGATCAGCATTCAAAGGTTATATCAAATTTGCATCTCCATTAAATCCGCCTTTCTCTCAGAGAACTTTCTGCTCTCAAATCTAAATGACCTGTCTACAAAACCTGCACCACCTATCTTGACGCAATTCCATTACCATACGATTAATTAAAAATAAAATTACTTCATTCATAAGTCTTGCATTAATGACACCGTGCCAAAATCCAAAACAACTGGATCTTGATGCATATCATTGCAAAAGATCGACTCTCTTTACTTTGCATAGGACGTTATTGAAATTCTATCCCCGGTATCAAACGTGAAACACACGATTAAATAAAATATTAATCTACAGTAACAAGCTTTAGAGCGAAACAACAACAAAGTGACATTTACGTTCATATATATGCAGAGATTTGGGTTCCAGCTTATCAAAAATGGATTCATTATATCGTGTTTACGACAGGCGTTGTGATTCCCTCCCGCAGCCCCAAACTCGTCTTTATGCATTTTAAATGCGGCATATCCGCTAGGAAGAGATGAGATGTATTCAGAACCATTCATCATCTTTCAAAAGTAATCAGGGATAAGCAGTGATCATAGTTTCCTTAGCCTAAATGAATTTTATTCTCCGATCTATTTGTGTGTTTCATTTCGCTAGAAGTCTTGCAGATTTTCCAGTGCACATTTGTTGGCTTTAGATGCATTTGTGATTGCTTATAACAAGCATTTTATTAGTCATTGTCGCTCATAAAATAATTTTTATCTTTTGGCGATTATATAAGATAATGTACTGAAGATAAAATTGAGTTTAACCACAACACTACTCGTTAAAGTGAGCAGCGTTAAAAATTTCCAAATTAAAGTTGCTATTTCTAGGCCTATAATATAATGCATATTTAAGATTTTATTTTAGAGGGAATAAGTATCCAAACTTTGATTATTTCACTTCGAAATGTATTATTTGTAATGAATGTTGTTTCCTACTCATTTGAGAATAATAAATGAATAATCATATTGGGGTTAGAAATAATTATCTGCTTTAAAAGCTATTTTTGAGAATTTATTTTAAATATATTATATAGTGTATACTTTATCAATGGCTTTATTAATCCTTTAGGGATGATTTAAACTATGCAGTTAAGCAAAAACCATACATATTTCTTACTGTTTAACTATTTATAAGAAACGAATGCTTAATTTGTACATAAAATAACTGAAATAAAGATGAGAAAAAAAATTTTGAAGAGGCAATTCATATTTTTCCAGTTTTATTTAATTAAAGCTACATTAGCAATACAAAATATATAAGAATAAAAATAACGTCATTTTTTCTGTTAATACCTGTACAACATGGAATCAAGCATTGAAATCTTAGCTAAAATATAGATTGTGTAATAAAACTTTATTTTTGGTGTTCTTGTGAGGCACATGAGTTTTGAATGTTAAGTGTGAGTCACTTATTTGTTTTTAATTAAAATTTGTTGTGATAGATAATATCTTTTGTTATTTACAATCTTAACAAATATAATATTTTAATTAAACTAACAAGTGATCAATTGTCAAAAAAATGAGGAAACAAAATAATCCTAGAACCATCATAAATCTAACTCAAATATGATGAATAGGAACAATATATATTACTTTAAAATTCGTGTATATTATGATAGACAACACTTAATCTTTAAATGTACACTTTTGTTTGGAAAAAATAATCTAAACAGTTATAAGAAAAATGTGAAGTTAAACAGTTCTTTCATTCACGTCCCACACGTCATTTTCCCCCGCAAATATATTCTTAATTACAAGAATGTCTTGTGTTTGCAGGGATCCTTTAAAAAAAAACATTTAACTGAGTGTTAGAAATTCCAGATCTTACAAAAGAATAATTTATTTCCATTAAGCAAAGCAACTCTTCTAATCTATGCTGTCATCCAAAAGTCAAAAGTTGTGAAAATAAAAATAGTACGAAATAAAAGACATAATAGAATGGAATCTGAAATACATAACAAAGGTATTACGAATAAAAATAGCATTTGAAAAACGCATAAAAAATTAATTGCTCGATTTATGCAAATAATCCAGAATGGTGTAAAACAAGTATATTATTTTTCGCTGCAAGAAGAGAAAGACAATTTTAAAATATATTTTTAAGGAGTTTTATTGTATTGGTATAGAATAAATATTGAAGCTTTATTTCATGCCTCAGATGAGATTATGGATCGCCTTGTGGTGACAGTCTCTCTTACATTCCTTTAGAAAAATGATTTCAGTTTTAAAGTTATCCTTAGTGCTGGAAAAAAAGAGTTGAATAATTTCATCGAAATGCGTGTCAAGCATTCATAATCGTATTTAAATCTTGAAACATTGTTAAATAGTGCAAACACTGGTTATATCTGCATTTAAGATATTCTTCGAAGAGTTAAAAACTCTTCGGCATCGCATTACCCTCAATGATAAAGAATTACGGACTCATAATAGGTATATAAAAAAAATGTTCTTGAATCACATATATGTATACTCTTCCACAAACATCTGTGCATCTACCAGACAGCATGCCTTTCTTCCTCAAAATGCCATCGCCATGGTGCTGATTCCTGATTGTGATGCTATGTTGGTGTTAACGCGAAAGGCATTGTTTATTTTTTTCCAAATTTATACTACAATGATAATCACTCAGTACACTGAATCATGATTCATGGTAGAAATTCACATTACTCCATTGATTGCATATACAGTTCCCATTTTCTCGACTCCTTCGTAAACAGGCTTTCTTTAAACACAATCAATAGTATGTAAATGACTTGAAGTCTGGTATATAGACCATTGCTCTTGAATCTTCAATAAATATTTTGCCGAGAAATCATTGCTCCTATAGTTGATGCAAACCTTTAAAACACCTTTATCACGCATATTGTTGATTATGTCCCGCACCTTCAGTTAAAAATGGGTCTTAACTTGTTGTCACTTTCGGTTAATGTGTTACAACTTGTTGATAAACATGTCCAGAGGTTCAGTACCTTTTTCTCAGTTTAAAATGAACACACTAAGCATCATTGAGCCATTAAGCTGTTTGTAACCGTCCATTTCTTAACATTCCACTGACTCTACCTTTCAAAACAAGTCGATTGGTCTTTTTCAAGCCATATTAACTACTTTGGAGGCAGTTGAAATACGCATGGTTACACGAAATATTGGAATCTCAAATTCATACCCACTTCACTTCTTTTGCAGAATTTCCATAAACCCCTCTCATCATCCAATTACGTCACTGGCAAAATCTCTGCATGCTTTCAATCATTATCTTTATCCACAAATGATGTATAAGTAACATTCAGCTTTTATATTTCATTTAAACATTTTTTCTACAGTTTTGTTGTATTCTTAACTTTTGAATAGCCATGCATAAGAATTTTACATCTTGCAAATGTTGCGGCTATGAAATGTACAACTTGGCATTGATTCAAAAATGAAGGCAAAATTTTAAACAATGGTTTAATTCCAAACTTAAAAATCATTGTTGTTTAAATTAGATAAAAGGGCTTATTGCTTATCGGTCAAACTTTAAATATGTATTGTGAAGGGTTCGAATACTCAGCTGTGCATTAAATTGAAACTCCAGTGGAGGGTCGTAGATTATTGCTTTAGCCAAGCATTAGCAAAAATTTCGTCAAAAAGTAATGTAGATGTGAAAGACTGTAGCTGTGTAAGTAAAGTAAAAGTAAATTGTTTTTTGGAGTTAAGTGTTTTCTCTCTCTCAAATAGTCTATTAAATCATGCTTGCACAGAGAGACACGTGATTTAGCATATCTTCTATTGGACCTAGGCAAAATAACCGTTCAGCCATTGGTCTATTATCACCTTCATGTATTGGAATTGGATTTCAGAGACAGGAAAACATTGTCCAGGTTCTCATTCTCCTTGACCCATGTAAAGTCAAAGGTTGACTTTCCCCACAATGTACGTGTAGGAGTTGTTTTATAATGGATACCTTTTTACGAAAAATACCTAGTGACCTGGTGAATATTTGACTCCTTTCAGGAAATACGTAGATCCTTCACAGGAAGTGCGTTCGGATGTGGGGTCCGCCTCAAATTTTTCCAACTATAAACATAATACTCTTATAACCGTAAAATATTTTTAAGTATATCTGGATAAGAGGAGGAGAGACACAAAAATATGTATACATTTCATGCATGTCATCTAATTTGAATCGGTAATGCAAAAGTGACTTTCCGTCATTAAAGATAGTGAATAATTAAAAGTCGTCACAGCAAAAATCAAAAATGTTTAATGCAACACTTGTTAAGTATCATTGTATCGGTTGCTGAATAAAATAATTAGAATGAGCCGTTTGTGCTCTGCAAACCTGATGTATTTCTCTCTCTCGAACTTAGATTGTTAATCAATAGAATATTAATCATCCATTCAGAAGCTTTCATAATCTGAAGATAAACGAGATCAAAATTTACATATTTTTAATCATTAGAACCTATAGTTTTTTAACTTAATTTTCCCTAAATACTTGATAGTTTAAAGAGTATTGAAGATACTGATAATTACGAATTGATTGCAAAGTTTAACCTTTAATGGAAACAAGTATTAGTTTATATAACACCTTTAAAAATAATTTATGCCTTACACTGAAAAAATAACTATTAATCACCAGTTGTGCGTCAATTTAAATGCTCATGAGATCTAAATGAGCAGCAATAGCCTCTATATAGATAATTATATACGGATTACTATCAACAGTAATCTATTGTGATATTTTAAGTAGTGTATGAAAGCCTAATCTAGTTAAACTTCAAATAGAGAAAAATGCAGAAAGTTAGGGAGAAAAATCCAAAAGAATTGAACTGCACTAGTCATTAATATTGCTACTATAAGGAAAAAAAGGAACTTTTTGTTACATTACTTCCAAAAATAAATATATGCTAACCTGATAGATAAGTTTTATTAATGACAAGAAACTTCACCTCGTTTGCACCGTTAAGAAAAGCTTTTTAGTATACTTAACAATCCTTTTAAGCTCTGGCTTACGACAAAATCAGTTCGAGGATTAGTTTGAAAGTAATATTTCTTCTGGAAGAAAATAGATTAATGTGTATGTAACTTTCTAGAGATATTGTACAAATCTGGAGTCCTAAGTTTTTTTGTTCCGTGCATATTTTACATTGACTAATGAAGGTATTAAATCTTAAGCTGTGTATGTGATGTTTTAAATGCGAAATAGGGATTACTATGGCAGATATTAGAACTAAAGGAAAATGGATTAAGAGTGACCGTGTTATATTAATGTAAACTATTTCTTTTAGAGCTTTATTTATACTGATAGGGATTCCTAATCCAGCCACTCCCCTGAGTCAAGAACTCTAAAAAAGAGTTTATATAAAGAAATTATACATTTTGTTTGTTTGTTATGCAGATTTGTTTATATTACATTTTATATACTTTACAGAATCATACTTCTGTATAGATACATGCTTCTGCATGTATTGTAAATTTACACGAGGGACTAAAATAGGACTCGGGTAACAGCAGTAGCAAAATATGTGTTTTATTGTGTTATAAATAAAGTGAAAGAAGTGAAAATGTATTATGATAAATAAAACTGTATACATATATAAACAAAAATTGTGTTATAAATAAAGTTAAAGAAGTGAAAATATATTATGATAAATAAAACTGTATACATACATAAACAAATGTACAGTATTCAGACAGTATTTTTTTATTACTTGAAGGACTTTTACTATGAGTATTTTTCTATGTCTTATAAAGTTCAGTTATTTAATAAAAACAATTAAATTCATATATCAAATTAAATGTAACTTTAATTCAAATGATCTAATGTAATTTTGTAACAAATGATCGAACTAAATCCCACAAAATTAATAGAAATATTAATACAATGAAAAAAAATACTTTATTTAAATATAAAACAAAGTTAAATATTTTTCTTCTGATTTGATAAAAATAATAATTTTTTAACTTCAAATGTTTGGAGGGAAAAACATTTATTTTTATTTATCTATTTTTGAATTGTTTGTATTTTAAATACATTTTGTACTCCAGGTTAAGAATTCTAAAATTGACTGCAGTAGAAATTCAATTTATTTAAATTTGCATATCAGATTATAATTGAATGCTTAAGCATATAAAAGCAAATATATATATTTATCAGGTATAATCAAGTTTCAAAAGACATATTTTACATAGCACAATAGTTATATAATTTTCGAATTTAATAGCAGGTCTCATATATTTATATATACATATATATATATATATATATATATATTGAGATACAGATATAATAGTGATAATTGTTTAATGTCCACTCACTGAACTTCCATATAAAGCTAAACAAGGTCCTTGGGTTGTATCTCGTGAAAAATTCTTTATTATTCCTACATTGCATTCATTCGGGGAATTTTATTTATAAAAAAGATTTAAAGGCTTATGTTTCTTTAAAATGTTATTGGTCAACATATGCAAAAGGTGTAATAGTGAAAAATATATATTGATTTTTTTAAAACTTTAAGGCCCATTTGAAGGGACTTGACATCAGCCGCTTTCTTAAAAAATATATCTATACGCACTGCTTGTAAAATATAGCATTATATACAGTTTTAAACCTCATTTGACTGTTGAAACAGCGCAGAGTGAATTTTTTATGATAGTGCAGATAATTGCGTTTACTTTAGTAATTGCTTATGATAAATACTAATCGAGGATTTCAAGAAAATACACACGCATATATTTGATTGGCAACTAAGATTATGCCGTTCTTTGTTATTTGCATTTTGAAATATGTAGAACACTTGCTGAACCTTTCCCAATGTATGAAGATACTTCTATATAGCATTGTAGTGTATTCCTTTTTCTCTATCAGTTATTTTACTTGTCGTATGACACAAATCAAGTTTTTATGCAGAAGTTCTTTTTTTCATTGCTCTTCGTTGAACTCAACTGAACGGTGACGATTTGACGTTTTATATTTAAGTTAGCATCTTTCCAATATTATATATAGCTTTTTTTCATCGACGAAATACGTTTATTTTGATTTTCGTGGACTATTAAAGATTTGTTAGACCTATCCAAATTATTCAGCAAATTTTTAAAAAAAGTATATATATATTTAATGGAAAATTAAAATTACCCAGTGGCCCCCACAACAAAGCCCAAGTTCAAAAAAGAGTCCACATAATAACAAGCGATCCATTAATGCTAGCAAAAAAGAGGAATCCATAATAGAACTTAAGCACCTCCTTTTCTTTAAACAAGTAACAGCACGGTCTGTTTTCCAACTTAAGAGCAAACCCCATTACAGTGCCGAAAGAAAAGTTAACCGATTTTTCTTTCCTTGTCTTTTACAGCCGTTGTGTCTCACCTTTCAAGAAAAAGGGAGGCAGGGGAGGTGTAAGACGGAAGAATTAAGACGAGATGCGGGGAACAATTTCTGCTCGTTATCCAGTCATCCGGTTCTTTAAGGGTTTGAAGTTACTTCACACCAGCCCCCTATGTGAATACGCCGAAAAAATACCATGAAAAAATAAATGAGCGAGACTTTGTTAAAAGTACTTAAAGATGGACCGGTTTCTCTAAATCTTGCGAAGGTGTGTCAAATATGGTTGAGTGATTCCATTGAAAAGTTCTAGTAAGCAATTAAAAGTTAGTTTTCTTTTGAGTAATAAAAAAGAAATTAGAAACGTACTACTAGAATCACTGAGAATTTCAATTATTTGTGAAAAAAATGAATCCTTGAGGACTTGTATCATCAATTACAATCTTAAATTCTAAAAGCTTTTTTCCCGTTTTCTTTTGTAGGGAGGATGGCGAGAGGGGTTTATATTTGATTAGCGTGTAATTTTTACAGCAAATTTCTTCCCATGTATAACTAACTCTTAGAAAATTATATTTTTTAATAAAAATATAGTATTTTTCCATTTTTTTTAACAAAAATAAAATCTTGCATCTTACATTTATTTAAAAATTTAAACCATTTTTCAACACACCGCAATTTTCGTTTTTTTTTTAACATTTCTAAGGAGACCTTCTTTTTCAGGAACATTTCTATTTATTCCTCAAGTTTTCTGTCACCAGACTATCTTATATAAATTCCTCTAAATATTTCGTGACGTTTTATATTGTAAACGTTATTACAGAGTAACTTTTTCCCAGTAGTTCTCTAATATTTAAGATTTTTTAACAAATACCATTTTTCTTAATCTAATAGATTAAAAACGCAACTTATCGGAATGGAAAAGTTTTTAAATAACTGTTCAAATTTAAAAGAAATGTATGAGTAATTCATTCTCTTTTAAAATTTTCTAATTAGCATTGATTTTTAATACAATTGTGAACTGCATTTAATAGGTTTTATTCCATAATAAGGACAGTAACCTCTCTAACACAGAGCGAATAGGTGAATTTGTTTCTACGTACTGCACGATAAACATGATTCACACAGAATAATCGAAGTGTCATCTGGTGACACCCATGAATCGTAAGAGTTATGAATAATAACGAGTCAGTTACTTAGTAAAACAAATATGAATTTAAAAACTTTTAATAACTCAATTAATCGTGAATGTAAAAGAAATTCTATTTATGGGCATACTTGAGTGATTGTATTTTAACCTGGATTTTACATTAATACTTTGTCCAGAAATTACATAAAAGTAATAAAATGAACGTTCGAACAATTTTTAAACAAGATTTTGGATCGTTTGTGCGTTTGCAATCAAAATCTGAGAAAACTATAATGTGAAATATACGAAAGAATATATATGTTCTAAATAGCAAACTAAATAATCAATAACATAAAACATCGCATTTGAAGAAATCGTTATTGGTACATAAGTACCCCACATTACAAAGCTTTAAATAAGACTTTATTTCCTTTAAAACATTCCAGATATATTTTATTTGAGATTAAATCACCAACATCGCATTTTCGAAGTTTGTTTTCTGTCATACTTGTAGTGTTTAAGCCAAAAATGGCAAGGGTTTTAAAGGCACAAGTAATGCTTCTGTTTTTTGTGTCTAAATAGTTGTTCTTTCAATACAGTTCCACTGTAACTTAAGTATATGAGATAAAATCGGAGAACGACTTGGATTGTTCAAGAATAGACTTTTACTACTGCTTCAAAGAAATTTCCTCTCCAGATAAAAAAAGAGGGTGTACGTAGTTTACTAATGTTAACTTTCGGAGGATAACTGCATTGAACCAGCTTTATTCTGTTGTGGACACCAGAGAGCTTACGTTGGATTTTACAGTTTTCCAATAATGCGTTCGGAAGAAAATTGCTTTGGTGGAAAGGAAGGGGATTATTCTCAAACTTCCTCCCTTAAAATGCTTTACAACTTGTCGCAGGTAAAACATAAACTTTTTAATGTCCATACATTTACACCTCTTTGATGCCTTTGTTGAAAATTTTAAAAGAAAAAAAAATCTGACTTCTATTTTTTACATGGCTTTGTTTATTCCTTATCAATAAAGTATATCGATTTTTTAAGGTGAAAATTATGTGCCTTCAAGTATGCAGAAATTTATTTTTTTTTTTATAAAAAATAACTAATATTTGATCATGAGAAAATTACATATATGCATATTAATATGCTTGTATTTTCCTAAAGATTAATTATTACAGTATACATATGAAGACAACACATAAATGTTAATAGGAAACCAAAAAAAAAGAAACAATGAAAAAAAGAAAAAGAAAATATATGATTCTCAAATGACTGTGTGTGTGCGTGCAATCTAAAATTTCCAACAATAAATTTTCATATACCACGGTACTATTAAACATCCGATGAGAAATTTAATTGAATAAATTCAAACGTCAAAAATTCGGCTGCGGAAGTCGCCGCTAGAGGGTGGCACCATAGAAATTACACTTCCAATCGGGCACTTTACGTGTCTGCTAAGACCTTTCTGCTAAATTTCAGCCCATTTGAAAGAAAATAAAAACATATATACACATTTGCTTAACATTTTATTAAGTTTTTTAAATATCCAGCTTTGTTGCATTCCCTTTATTAAAGGATGCAATAGCATCATATGTTACAAAGGAAAATGTTTCTATGTGCACAAATGTCTTTTTGGGGACACGAGACCAAATAACATCATTAATGCTTTCATTCGGATTCTGCGTGTTTCCATGCAAGCACTTTTTCAATAATTCTGGATCCGAAAGGTCCCTAAAAATAGTCCTAATGGCTTCAACTACAGCAACTGTAAGTTTATGTTTGTGGAGATAAAGTTTATTTTCCAATTGAGCCTTTTTGCACTGACACCATGTGTCAAGACCTGATGGACAAAATCCATGCTGTGGATTTTTATCCGTAGATATTTTGTGAAGAAATATTGCCAATATAGCTTGTTTCATACATATTACATTTGATAAATTTCTTCGAATGGCAAGACCATAAAATGTTTGCAATTGATCAATTGTTGCTTCTGTTAATCTATTTTTGCCACATAATGCTTTGCCATCTGATAATTTTTGCCCCCTCATTTTTGCTTTGAAACGTCGGAGGCGAGATCCCATCCGTTTCATAACATACCCTAAAGAAATTTTAAAAAATGACGTCAAACTTCAAGCTGACCCAAGAGGAAGTGCAACGTTTATCTTTTTTCTGTCCATTTAAATCGGTGATTCGCGTTTAGACGATTCTTTAAAAACAAAATTTCAGCGCTTCTAATTAAGCTAGAGATAAAAATGAGGTATTTTTGGAAAGGTACTGAGCTGAAGAATTTAAAAATGCAATAACCTGAAATTCACCTTTTAAAAAAATTTTACCTTTCCAACTCCCCTTAATGGTCTTACAAATGATAGTTTTCGAGTAATGGATCCAATAAGCCCCTTAGAGGATTCAAAGAGACAGTTTCGGTCTAATTCCGATCATTGATCTAGCAGCAGCTGGGTTACTTAGAAATTATCATGTTACGCAACACCTGCTCCTATTTTCTGTACTTTGATTTAAGGAAATAAATGTAAATATACTAGCTATATATAACCGTGTCATTCCTCTGTTACTTAAGATAATTGAAACTATAAACTAAAACAATATTTTGAAATATTTTATACTAACATTTTACACACTTGTATCGTAAAAAAAATACAATTTTTCTATTTTCTTAAGTGTTTGACAACCAGGTATCATTTATAAAAATATTAATACATTTAAATAAAATATATTTAGTTTTTGATGTTAACATTTTCATTTGTATTAGATTAAGTAACAAAAATAAATTAAAATTATGATTTTAGTAAGAAATTTATTAAGTTTATTAATTAAGAAGTGTCTTATATATGCATATATATATATATATATATTAAAAAAATTTCCTTTTCTATCGAATATGCGTTTATGTAAGAGTTCTTTAACTACGGTATATTTGAATCATATATACGATTCATTTTAATCTTTAGAGAAAGAAAAATTATAACGTGAAATAAGAATGAATATACAATTCTAAATACATTAAGAATATACGAGGGGAAAAAACGTAGTAATTGTGTTAGTTATAAAAGTTTAAAATAAATGTATTATTACTCTATTTCAATAATCTTAATAAATAAGTACCATTTTTTTATCGGTTGAATAATGCTGACAAAAGTGAAAAGATCTGTTAAAATTATCAACAGGGTGCATTTTATGCGTAAAATATGAAAATGTTTTAATTTCCGATTTAAAGTGATAGGAATAATTGAACTTAGAGAAATTAATTCCAAATAATAATAAATAATAACACAACATGTCAGCTCTGTGTTAAAACCATTTTAGAACATAAATTAGAATTGTGCAACAAAGAGCCTATCCATTCTTATTAAATAGTGATGCCTAGATGATTCACAGATAATTTATACGCATCGGTAACGAACTCTGTACGGAATTCAAGGAACTATTTAATTTGTTTCTCTTGTTAGGATTGAATCTACAGAAGTTTTGTTGCAATTATACTTGCTAAAAGATTCGTGCTATGCGTGGCAATAAATGCTGAAAGCTGTTTCACTCGAATGTGATGGATATTTAAATCTGCCGGCATGCAATTATCTCATTGTCAAGGAATTAATATCCTTGTTCCTATCGGGTATTCATTATAGGAAATGTGCGGTTGTTAAACAAGATGTAGATGAATTGATTCCGTGTTTTCCTTATTACAATTTCCATTCATGTTTCAAACAATCAATGTCCGGGCATTTTTGAAAAGCGTTGCTGATTAAAAATAGATGCAACACATTGTTGGGATTCATGGCTAAACACTAAAGTAAAATTATTGATATAATATGCAAAATAACACAATATATCCATGCTCAAAATACTTTAAAAAGTTTATTTTATTGTTTATGATTTGCCTCATTTATATTTAAAAAAAAAAACCTTTCGTTTTTTTTCCGAAAATAAATGGTATTTAGATAATTTGCTTATGGTGACTTGTGTTCACCATTTTAGTTTCTTTTGAAAACTGTGATATTGAATAGAAAGGTTTTTAATTACCAGAATTTCTTTACTTTTATTCTTTTTCTGCTATTTAAATTATACCTCTTATCCTTCGCCGGCATATATACACGTCTCGCTCATCCAGTGCTTTAACGGTCCTTGCCAAATATATGCGCTTTTCACAATTATGATCTTTTACATCGCATTTCTGTGCGTAAAACGATTTCTAAGGCCTTAGAAAGCGATACAATTTTTTTAACAGTGTTTGCGAAAGATTAAATTATTTTTTGAGACAAATTTTACTTAACCATCCATTTTTTTTTGTTCTTCCAGTACACACCATGACTGTTCGTCCCTGTGTGAAAACAGTTGCACTGGTTAGCGGTTCGTTTAACTTTTCTTCGGCAGTTAAGGGTTTAAGAAACGACCGAAAACTATAACAATATTTCAAATCTGTAAGAGTACATTTGTCATACTGTAATTAATTTTCTTCTTATTGAGTGTTAGAATTTCAATTTAAAAACTATTTGCACTAAAGATAAATCTTGTAAACTTTTTCTAAGAAAAATAATTTTTTAAAACAGTATAAAAAAATACCAACTAAGAAAATGAATCTAAATAATAATTCAAAAAAGAATGAATTATTTATGGAAGAAACATTCCATCCCCCTGCATACATTATGTTTTAAGAATATCAGAAAATTTTGCACAAAATGATTTTATGTTTTAAGAAATTCCATACTCTGCAAATTTTCGTTTTAAAGAAAGCATCCAAAGCAATTGAAGACAATTCGTATATCAGAGCCCTTTTTTAAAGCTAATCACGTTTAGTGCGATAGTTCGATGTAAAAAATAAATATTGAATGAAAGAGTAAACATTTTAAAACATGTATATAATACTTAACAGGATGTTCTAACATAATTGACATTAAAGTATTTACTTAAATGCACTATTTCACACTGAATGATCTCATTCATTTCAAAAGCGTTACATAAAACAGGTTTTCCAAAAGGTTTCAAGAGCGTGAATCGAGCATCTATCGATAAATTCACGCTTTCTTGAATTCTGGATGAAATTGCTTTCGATATTCGATAATCTAAAAAGACAAGTCCACCCTTCTCCAAACACTGGAAACGCGGGCATTCATGAATATCAATTGCCACCCTACCAAGATTCACCTCCACTCCGACCCCACTATCCATCAACGACATCTGCACTCAACAACTGACTCTACCCTCGTCGACCCCCTACTCATCTACCCTAAAATTTCGAAATGAGACGCTCTCAAAATTAGATGGCGGAATCCCATATTGTAGGGGATTTCTATTGCTTAAAGGAATGGGATCCGTTTATGCGGCTGGCAATCAAAGACAAAGGAGCTACGGGAAAACGAATTTGCTAGGGATATTAGATTGTGAAGTAATTCGTAGTGTAGATTGCAGGTTTATTCTATTGCGGGAGAGTGAGGTGGCTAGCTGTGTATATCCCACGGTGGATTGTTCAGACAATCATGCCGTTTGGTATTACAAGACCGTGGATAATCTTAAGGTTCACTTATATCGTGTCTTAAGGTATCCGAACAAGTTGAAATGATCAATTTCGATCAAAACACACATTTCTGGATTGTTTTTTATTTTATTGAATAGAGAAATCTCGGGAGAGACATTACATAACATATATTATTTTGTTTCCAAATTACAACTAGATGCCGAGTTTACAATGAAAAACATATAAATAGAAAAAACAGAAATAGTCTTTAATCTACCAGAAATGGTTCTTTTTAAATTGCGTATATATATATGTATATATATCTATCTATATATCTATATATATATATATATATATATAGGTGTGCGTGTGTGTGTTTTAAATATATTTACTTATATTTTTGATGTTTGATGCAATTGCAGGTAAAAATTGCCAGGTTCTAAGAGCTTAGAAAATAATATGAATTGCATTGTAATAACGTAAATGGTGTATACGAATTTATAAGTGCGTCTATTATTTTAAGCTCTCAAAACTTCATAATATCTGAATTTTCGTACATATTTTGAAGATTAAGAAAGTGATCCTTGAAAATAGTTCCAATACATTTTTTTTTTGTTTGTTATTGCTTAACAAATGTAAAACATCGAAAACTGGAGAAATAATACAAATTTGCATTTAGTAATTTTTTCTGTGTAATACAATATTAAACGAATAAAGGTAATAATAACTTAAACTACATAGAAGTTATAAATAGTTTTCTCTTGTATTTAAGTAGGATTTTGTTTCATATACATACTAAATTCCTATAATTCTAAATTCAAAACAAATGGTAACTCCAAGACTGTATAACACAAAGCAATGTCGCCAAAATAATACATTGGCAAACTTTTCAGCGTACAACAAGGATAACAGAGTTGAAGAGATTTTTAGAGCACTTTACCCTTTATTTATTTATATTGACAGACTGAAATAAAACTTAAAAGATAAAATTCAGTAAGGAATATTCTATTTTTTTTTCCGTAGAAAAACTAATTTGGAAAGTTTTTAATAAAACCGCTATCCAACAGTATCCAAAAGTAGTTTAATTACTTATAATTAAAATGAAACTCTTAAAAGTAGTAAAAATAATTTGTAAAAAAAGATCTAAATCTCAATAAATCATGCTTGTAAATAAATAATTTAATTCACTAAAAAGACCTAACACTAATCTAATCCAAAAATATTTTTCTGAAAATAATTGTTCAGAAACAAATTTTTTCAATGAAATAAACAAAATAATGTGGGAAACCGTAATATATTACTCAAATATTTTTTTTATAAAACAATACGGGAAAACCATAAAATTAAATGAATGAGTTCGGATAAATATTAATCAAACTAACTGATATTGACATTTAGGATTAATTAAAACAAATAATTGGCAAAAGAGAGTTAAAAATTTTAATATTTCTAAAACTACTTAGGCCCTAATTATCATAAATATGTAAAATAAATTTTATTGTATCATTTTATCTAGAGTTACATAAATCTTCAAAATCATGCAAATGCACATGGTAAAAATTTTTGTTTCATAAATAATTTAGCAGAGATGTTTACCACTAGTAATAACATCTTTAACTTTTAGAGAAATTGTACTATTCTTTATAATATAATTTTGTAAAATTATATGTATACTTAATCTTACATTTTTTCCCTTGTAAATGTATCGTTAAGGAACATGTTATTATTTTTAGAAATTTAGAATCAAGTATTATCTTTATTGTAAAATAGTGAATATTTGACTTCACTTTTCGTTTTAATTAGATAATAAATGCACAAAATTTAGATTCTACTTCTAAATATATGCCTTAAAGAAATAACTTGCCTAAAAATAAGTAAATTTTCTCTTGCAGTTTTGTTTAGAATTTTTACTCACAAATAAGCATTTTAAGTGGCTGAACAAAAATGTCGGTATTAAACTGACATTAAATATTTAGAAACTATGTTGCTACAAAAATATCATGAAAAGCCAATTTACTGGACTAAAAAAAATTATTAAATAAATTTTATGTTTATCAAACACATCACAGCAATTTAAAACCACTTCTTATAAATGTGTGTACAAAATAAATCTTGTTTTACAGATTGCGTGCAATTTATTGCTAAATTAAAACAAGTTTGTTTCACTTCTGTTGCTAACTTGGAATTTCTTTGGTTGCTAACTGTTAATGGCAATTTAAGATGTGTGTTAGATTTGAGTGTCAAAAGAAAGAAGAGATAATTACTTTAACCTCTTTCAATGACATGCTGTGAAACAATTTACTCGCACGCTAAACATTTCCACTTAATATATTGAAAATTATTTCTATAAAAGCATTCTGCACTTTTAAAAGAATAGTTGAAATTGAAAAAAAAAATGAAAGAATGTGTGTAATTAGGTATGTTTTGTTAACGGGAAATCATTACATAAATAATGGATTGTTAAAATGATGAACACCATACATAATATTTGTGTAATTAAATTAGCTCTATTCTTATTACTAAACGCGTTATTTAAAGCATAATTTTAATCTTTTTACAAAAAAATTAATGCGCGTTGAGTAAGGAAAATTGTTATTAGTCAAGTAAAATGCCTTAAAAATCTAATCACTAATTTTTAATTTACAAGTTGTTAACATCTATTTTTGAAATATTTACATAGTTTCCAATTAGAAATACATTGAAAGGGAAGTGTTCAGAATTTCTTGCTTTATTTATAACAACACTAATATGTATATTTACTTCCATCTATTGATTGATTTTTCCATTTATTATTTTTCTGACAAATATTTTTTGCACGAAACAAATATCAAAGAATATTCTGAACAAAGTATTTTGCTGTTTTTTCCTTTTTCATGTGTGTGTGGTTTTCGAAATTTTTTTGCAAGTGCTCTACAGTAAGACTTTGTTAACTTTTGATAAACTACTTGCCCATAAAATGCGCTCTGCAATTTAAAAAAAACAAGCATAAGTATGTTTAATTCGAACTATATATATATATATATATATATATATTCGAATTGTTCAAACTTCGTTTTCATTATTTAATTTAGATGAGAGACAAATTACAAAATTCTTATGGTCAAATGGATTTCTTACTTCAAAAAGAATTTCAAATTTGTCTTGAATGCAAATCTGCTTCTAAAAAATGGCATTTTGGAATTAAAGCCACTTTAAATTTCATACTAACATACAGACACGTCTATGCATATGTACGAGTGATAATCAGAAAAAGAGGTTACAAGTCGCAGCATTGGAAAACTATTTACTGTGGAGAAATTTTTCCCCCCATAGTAGAGAAAAATGGTGCTATTTGTCATACCGCCGGTTTTCAGGTAGGTTGGGAAAGTTCCCAGACGGACCAGGAGGATTGAAATGGCAAGAAGCTTAGAAAATTGGTCTTGTTTGGAAGTGTGAGACATGATTTGATTTTTATGGTCAAAGAATATGTCCACATTTGACATTCACATTCAAATCGTAGAAGTTTATGGTGAAGACGCAATGAGCAGACATCATGCATCGAAATGGTGTCACTATTTTAAATCAGGTTGACAGGATGTCAAAAAAAAAACAGCAATATGACAGAACGCGATCGGCCAAGTTCTTCAAAGACAGAAACCAACACGGTGCGAATAGAAGAAATGACCCAAAATGATCTACAGGTAACTCTGCGTGAAATCTCATCAGAGCAGGGACTGAGCCGTGGTAGCGTGCAGCATATCGTTTCTGATGTGCTGCAATATTCCAAGACAGTGTTGCGAAAACATCCCAACATGGACCTGGTTTCTACCAAGACGCATTAAACAAATTGGTTCTGCGTTCTGATGAATGCCTAAATAGAGTTATTATGTCGAAAAGTGAAAGGTACATGTTCATTGTATTTTCTTTCTATTGTTAGTAAATATTTCTTAATTCGACTTGCAAACTTTTTTTACTATCCCTCGTATTCCCCAGATCACAGAATGTAAAGAATGTACTTGCAATTATTGACTAACAAAACATTTTATATTTTCCTATATATTTTCAACTTATAAGAGAACTAAATCCTAAATTAAGTTGACAAAAATGGATTTTATTTGCATTTTGTAATTTTTTAATTTGCTTGGTAAAATTCTTCACTTTCTTCTAAAATGATCTTAGGTTAATTTCCTTATATAAGAGACGTATCAGACTCTCAAAGTAAAACTTGAGTGTCATTTTAGTAAATCTGCTTCTGTTTAATATTTATATGTGTAAATGTGTAAGAAAGATGTAGAAGAGTGTGTCTTTTTGACACCTTTAGCCTCTGCCCAAATGCAAGGTCATCTTCACCAACGCTATAGATGATCAATTCTAAAACAAACAACCCCCAAACCTTTTGTAAGGAAACATATGAGTTGTGAACACATGAGAGGGTAGGGATTCAAAGCCTCATAGATCAACAAGTTTTTTTAACACAGAGATTGACCATTGGCGCCTTCGTTTACATGTTTTTTAACAGGCTTTTATAATTTTCACTTGCATGTAACGGAATCTTGGAACTCGATTTTCACCCACTTAAAAAGGTCAGATTAATTCGAAATTTTGCAAACTTGTCAAGGCCCGATGACAATACAATAATTCCATAATTTTGTTTCATTGTCCTTTTCAGGATCGTCAGGAATAAGGAAAATCAGATTTGGCGACAATTCCAGATACCACGTCCAGATTTGGCAATTAATTGCATTTATCATTTTTAAATATGGCGACTTGTTCCATGTACCATTTCCAGATATTGCGACTTATTTCATACATCATTTCCAGATTCGGCGACTTATTTCAGATCTAGCGACTAAAGAATAAGGTGTAACCCTAAAGCGAGTGTTTTGAATTTAAAGCTAATTTTATGCAAGTATAAAATACACTTGTGGTTAATAGAAATAAAACGAAAAAAGTGTTCTGTATCTGAGAAATTGGAGAGTGGGTGTGTGTTACCAATTTCTAATCATAATATAAACATTTTTCTGAAAATGAAAATAAAAAAAAAAAGTATCGTGCATGTGAAAAAAATAATTTGCGTTCTAACTGCTAAATATTTTATTTTTTATTTTTATAAAGCAATACGTTTAGAAATGATTATACGAATTAACATGAAAGGAACACGTTTAAAAGGTGAAGAAATGATTGACACTTCATATTACCATGCTTTCTTTAATGTCTGTCCGGGTGGAATTTTGTAATTGATTTTAAACTGTGTGACTTTCCGAGGAGCTAGAGACTTGAAATTTGGACCACAGATGAGAAGTGGATAACAATGCATGAAAATGTTAAAAAAGAAAACAGAAGCGAAATGGAGGAATTTTATAATTTTTAGTCCGTTATAAAAACATGGTACATTAAAAAAAATTTTTAATTCGAACTTTTTCTTCTTAACACACTTTTATTTGTTTGACCTGTTCAAAAGAGACGGAATCTAATATAACCATACGAGACTCATTCGAGGCCTCGTAAACAGAGAGAATAAATACACTTCAGACCCGTTAATTAATATCCATTAAAGAGCAAGACTAATTCTACAGCCACGTAACTCCAGCTTCAAATATCAAACTCAAAGATAAATTTAACAATAAATAAATGATATTTTAAAAAACTAAAAAACACGCTTTTATTGTAGTTCGAACTAAAAAAAGGAAAAATTAATTATAATTTGAAAAAAACTAAAAAACACGCTTTCATACAGAATCGAACTAAAAAGTAAAAAAATAATTCTTAATAAAGAATAAAAGGATTAACAAGAAAATGAATGTCATTGGGGTAAAAGAGTGGGGTGTTCTATAAATGTATCAATTGTTATAATTTTTAACTTCTATTCCGAAAAGCTGAGTTAGTGTAAAAATGTAGTACAAAGCACCCCACGCTTTTACCACAATGACATTCATTTTCTTGTTAATCCTTTTATTCTTTATTAAGAATTATTTTTTTACTTTTTAGTTCGATTCTGTATGAAAGCGTGTTTTTTAGTTTTTTTTCAAACTGTAATTTATTTAGAATATATTATCTCTCCCCGTAAAGGAGTTCGTGTGCGCCACTGCAGAATACGTAATGAAACGTTGTTGATCATATCAATCTTTGGTTTTGTCAGTACTTTGCATAGTCTTTGATAGTCAATTTTGGCCCATTATTTATTTGTGCTGATATATTTCTAGCTTATTTATAAAACCACATCAATTGCACATTTTTAATGTACTTCTAATGTTAATTTTTGGTATATAAATGGCATTTGATTCATTTTTACAATAAACACTCTAAATATACAACGGTAAATTGAAATATAAGGCCTCCAAAGAGAGTGAGGGAAATATTGTTGAGTATTTTGCTCTCCCCACTTCCAAACAAGCCCAGGTAAACCTTGCTGAAATATTTTATCTTGGCTTGACAGTCGTTTCTAAAGTAGCTACATCTTTGCGCTACCTGTTTAGTGCAATATTCAGTAATTTTCATCTCCAACGCAAATGGCATCAAATAGACTGCAATTCCATATGCGATTGATGGAAATGAGTGATATCATGAATGGAGGTCTCAAACGTAATTATCTTCCGTGACAACGTTTGCCCTCACTTCGCTTGTCAAACCCTTGCTCTCCTACTACAGTTAGAATAAGACATCATTACTCACCATATAGTCCTTCCGGACTTGGTACTTAGTGAGTAACACTTGTTTCTTAGACATTGAGAAATAAAATTTGACTTGAATGCGATTCAGCTGGGATGATGAAGGGATTGATAAAAGCTTAAATGCCTTGCTAACCTCATGGTTAAGGGATGGTATGTGATGAATATATTAAAAACTATCATATCGCGTACAAAAAGGAAAATCAATTGAAATTATATATATATATATATATGTATGTATATATATATATACAATCAAATATCATCTGCACCACATAAAGTTCTTTATTGGATCTATGTTCGTGTTCACTGTATCCACTATTTTATTTTGTTGCATTTTTATTTCATTTAAGGATTTCGGACTTTATGTTCCTTTTTCCAAAATTGATCTGCTTCAAGCAAATTTCACACTTGTCCTGGAATTCAAAACAGCATTTTAATTTCGACAGAAAATAATAAAAGCAGACAGAAATGCTAATAAAAATAAGCAAAGAAATTTCTGTTTTAGTGTTTAGGAAAGAATGATATTAATATGTTTGACATTCTACCAATTCAGAAAACACCTGCGGCCTAAAACTCTAAAATGAATCCATTAAGATCTAATGTAAAACTCAGCTACCAAGTATCAGTCTCAGTGAACCCACCAATTTTTCCATTATACGGCAAAGGGAAATGATATAATGCGAACTCAATACCATTATCCAAGAATTCCCCATCTGACACAGATAGAGCAGTGAAACATCAATTGGTTTCAGGAAGCAAGAAATTTTCCACGAAAGCACTGAAGTCTATGCCAAAGGCGATATTGATAATGAGTTCCCAAGTCGAGAGACCATTTAAACAAATTTAACAGTGACTAAGATTCGTTGAAAGTGTGCCGAGTGGATCATCAATATCCATCCGAATTCTTCTCAACACGCATAAAGTGAGGTTTTAGAATTCGCAAATCAATCATGGTCGTAATTAAAGGAGGAAGCGGACGAAAGGCTTTTCCAGATGAACCAACAGCGAGAACCACCGAGCATGCTAATGCCCAAATGATGATTTATCCATTCCATTGCTCAATAGGAGAACTCGGGGAGACCTGTGCCTGTCAGAGAAAGGGTATGAGATAAAGATTAGAGGGGTGAAGAATTCTGTGGAAAGGGTGTGGGAACGCACGGCAGCTGCGATTTCGTTTCTCCCATGCAAAGAGCAGGGATTTACACAATTCTTAATAATTAATTACGAATGGGCGGACCAATTACGTGCTATTCCGGACATGCAAGTTGAACATGATTGGAGATGCGAGACGGGACAAATAGAATTAAGAACTTGGTGAATGGGAATGAATGTTAAAGGGGAAAGAGGATGCTTCCTGACTGGACTGAGAAGCTTAACTATTTCCTGGAGAGGGAAATATTATAGTATACAATAAGTATTGAGTACACCTCGAATGTAGTGGAATACTATTATTACTAACTGACGATACCTGATATTTGCTTTAGTAACCAATATTTGACCTATATATGTCATAAAATTTGACGATTTTCGAACACTTGAATTCAATTGTTATCAATTTTTATCTGATTTATCAATGATTATTAAGTGATTTGACTTGTAGTTTTACCACCAATTAAAAAATAATAATAATCAATAGCATTTAAAAACATTATAATGTTCTAAAATATTTATAAATAAAAAACTAAAGCAATTACACAAATTTCTTATATTAAAATAAACTAATATGCATTAATCACTAAAAATTACAGAATTAAAATTATATTGTGCTACATATTTCATGAACGATGTATTGAATAACTTTTAAACGCTATTCTGAATTTTCAAATGTCAGACTTCTTTGAATCATTAGTAAATGTGGAAAATAGCTTAACGCTAATGCTTGTTGACATGGGGTACATGCATTTGGATAAAAAATAGTGCCTGGGTTATAAATTTAATTCCTTCTGTGGTCGATGACATAAAATAAATGAATAAAAAATTAACAAATAAGTTTTGGACTCTAAAAATTTTTTGAGTAGAGCATCAAACCTGGTTAATGGTTTATCCTAAAATTTTAGTTAATTGTTTGAAAAATATTGTTATTGCATTTTAAGTTTTTTTTATGAACATTTCACAATTTATTAACTTATTGACTATGAATTTAAAATACATTTTAAACTACTTCTTTCTCTAAGCTCTTTCATATATTACCACAAATTCTTACTGTTAAGTAGTATTTTTAGCAATTAAGTTCCGGTAAAATCCAATTTTTGAGTTTTGCTTATAAATTTACTCATTTTAAGCAACGAAATTAGCGTAGTAATAAGATAATAATTTATATATAAAATTTTAATCTTAAGCATTAATATATCAATCCGAAACAATGTTGATTTGCAAGAAAAAAATTCCATATTCGTAGGAATTACAATAAATTGTGATCCGGTGAAATATTTTTAAATTTTTAAGCAAAATAGTGGGAAGATTAGATATATGTTTACATTAAAAAGACGAATAAAACTCAGACGGTATTAACTTTAAAAATAATTAATTTTCCATAATCAAATCATATCCACTAATAATTGAATTTTGAAGTTTTGAAATAAATAACTTTTTTCTCTATTTGAAGTTTTTTTGTCCTTTTAATTTATGGGATTATGGTACATTTTAAGACGCATATTATTTGCACAAAAATACATTTAAGACATCTAATTTAGTCATTAATGCTTGGAATGGACGTTTTTTTTTTTTTTTACTTATTATTTTAAAGCCTGATAATCTGCTCATATATACGAGAAAAAATAACGTAGAAAATAATGTGTTTGATGAGAATGAAAAGCTTGCTGATTATTTTATAGGCATTAATTTATACTAAAATGCCATTGCATTTTTCTCTAAAGTATTTTCCAACTGGACTTTTTAACTACTTCACAATTTAAATAGTAGAAGAAATTAAATATGAAATCTTCTTAGTTCCTTAAGCCTATGAAAGACTTTTAAAAACAGATGTTATAAATAATATTAATATTTATATAATGCTCTTTTATTAATTAATTGTACGTCGAATTTTTTAATGTCCCTCCATCTTAAAAACTATTTTGCTTTTCTTTTTTTACTTATATCAAGAAACATTAAAACGAAAACTGAAAAGTGTAAAGAAAATTTATTTCAAATACCATTGATTTCCGTGAATATAAGTTTTAAAAATCCCAATAAACTAATATATCTGTTCCGTAGTCAAGTGTCTTGGTGACGGAAAGCCCCCTCTTGTACGCATATTTGGCTCTAAACACTTACTATTGTAACCCCACCCAAGGTCAAGTGGGGAGAAGACCAACGCTTATGCAAGAAAAAGGACACAGATAATGCGCTCCTAACGCTTCCCAATAAATAAACTTTAAAATTTAATACAGTCCACATTGCTCATTTGAGTTTTTTAGTACGACTCCGAACAAAATCTTTAAGTAATTTAACTGTTCTTAAATGTATACGTTTTTTTGTATGTGTAAGAAAATCCTGAAGATACTTAATCATAATGCCTTTATTAATTAAAATCATTCAAAAATGTACTGGTATGTTGTTTGATTTAATTGCTATATAAATATTTTTTAATGGAAATACGTAACAACAAGTAAAAATAATATTTTATACGCATAACGTAGATTTGTTTTTTATCAACTAATTTTATTGTGAAAATTTGATAGATAATTTAACTATTCTCTAGTAAAATATTCTCTTTTACAATTCCTTAATGTCTCTTTTAAGCTATTTTTTTATAGTAAAGCACTTTATTTTATAGTATTTCCACCGACATACAAGTTATACAATTTATTACTTTGGATTATTTTTTTCTATTCTTAGATTGAGAACAAATTCCTTTTTTTTAATTCACACATGACTACAGAAAAAAATTAAACATAAATAAAACAACAGTAACAATACGTAAATAATTTATAATACAATATTATGAGGTATTATATGTAAATAGAGAGAGAGAGAGAGAGAGTTATATAGAAGCGCAATTACTTGATTTGAAATTCCTTAATAATGAGCTATCAAATATATTAAAAATATTCGACTTTACTTCCAAGCAACAAAATCTGTTGTTGCAACATTACATTTCATCCTCGATAGTTAATAACTCTCTAGATGTCTGCTTCGCTAGTAAGTCCCTGACTGCGATTAGTTTCACTCAAAGCACTTATTCCAGAAATAAATTATTCGAGAAATTCCCTTAGAAAACAAGAATTGCGCTGTGTCTTCGTCCTGGTTTAGCAAATCCATCATCGTGGAGGAAGTCGCTGTCATCCTCTTTATCATCATTCCTTCGGCGGTAGTGCTCGCTATATGAGACATAAATGATTCATATTGCCGGCAACAAGTGAGGTCAAGAGGTAGGGTTAGCCATAAATTCATGCTAAATAGGTCACGGTTCTAGAAATATAGAATCGAGGTGATAAAGTTACAAAGTTGCAGTAATGTATAAAATGAGCAAATGGAAATATTGATAGGCCTGATTACAGAAAATCCTAAAATGCAGAATATTTGAAAGCTTCACTTTGAAAGTGTGTTTGCATTACGAAGTAACATAATGCATTTACAACTATTTCTGGTGATTAAAATATTCTTAATGAATAAAGTTAGGAAAAGTATTGTACAATTTCCTCAGATATTTTATTGCTGTTTTGTTCATACATTTCAAGAAATATTTTAAAACAAATGAATGTCCATGTGTTTATTATGCACGTGCTTACACCAAAAGGGAACGAGTTCACCCCAAAAAGTGTAAAAGGGATACAAAACGAGAACTCTTGAAATTATAATATTGTTAAGTTCAAAGGGAACTGAAATAAATTGTAATTTGGTTAAAACCAGGTGTTTCTTAAAATAGATGGATAATAGCTAAATAGATGAATAATTTTATAAAAATACATACTAGCTGTCATTAAGTAGTAGTAAAATTTTAGGCATCAAAATAAGAACAAGTTAAAGTAATTCTTTTTTTAAAAAATGCTAAATAATGGAACAAAAACACTACAATCAAACATCAAATAATCAAAAAAGTATACATACTTAAATTGCCATCTATTTTTCATGTAAAAAGACGTTTGCTTGCTCTTATAACCAGTTAATATGCTTAGGTTTTTAGTAGCATGACAACTGAAATATATGAGTAGAGCTTGATATTCCTTTACCTAAAAAATAAAAACAAATTTTAGGGAGCAAGCCATTCTAAATTATATAAAAAATTTCATTTTGAATAACATGCCCGCACGTTATATTGTATCCACGAAGTATCTCAACATCTGCGATATTCGCAGTAATATTTTTAAAAAATTGAAAGTCTTCGAATTTTGCTTATCTTTATATGATTACTCCAAAACCAATACGTTTTTTTTTTGTCTAAGTTTCCTTATTTGTTCAACAAATTAACGATCTACGGAAACTGTTAAGGCACTTTAAAGAAACAATTAGATAACTGATTACATTTGACTGAATAAAAATTCCAGTTTTAAGTTGTAGTCCGTAGCAGAATCAACCGAAAAATCTATTGAAAAGAGCCCAAAATCCATTATGCACATTTTCTGCATGCTTATTCATTCCGATAAGGTATTCGATATACTGTAAAAAACACCTCCTTTAATTCGCGGTTACGCACGTTGTAATTGCAAAATTATCTTTATTTCTAAGAGGGGACCTTAATTTTCCAGTGGTCGTTAACCACCAGGTAAAAAGTTAACGAGACAATCCATCCCTTTGGAGAGAACTGCAGATGAAGCACGGTGCTATTAAAACTTTATTTTTCTGCTTATTTGAAGTTATTATCACCGAAGCATTTAACCGGAGGGTCTGAAAATAACTTTTAATAGAGCCGAAAAGAGTTTTCTCTAAAGAAATAAGCTCTTCTTACCCCCTCTACCCCCATGAGATAATGAGATCAAAAGTACGAAAATGGCGTCGCCGCCTTAATGAGCGGCAGAAAACCTAGAAAATTAAGGAAAGCAATAATTACAAAATTTTTGACTTTTAAACGAGGCGTCGAATTATGGGAGTATTTTTCCAGATTTGGTTACATAAGACACGTACGAAAAATCTTATTGTGTCTCTTTTCGATACGAACATGCTCCCTGTTTCTTCAGCGGAGCTTGCGTTATATTGTTTGACGAAAGGAAAGCATAATACAATTCCTATTTCATTCAATTTATTGGTTGATGCAATCAAACTGACTTATTAAATTTCTCCGTTTTGAGCAAATGGGTTTGGTTGAAACGGTGCCGTTGCCTGTTGAAGCAGAAAGTGCCGCGAGGGGATTCGGAATTTATTTATAAAATGTTTACAGAAACTCTTCTAATATTTTAATTATTGAATATTGTTATTGCAGGACTCATTATCTTTGAAACAATCCTTTGAGCAAAATTTGATTTCACTTGCATTTAGTGAAATGTAAATATGCTGTGGATATGCTCTCGGGATTGTTAATTTGGGGGAAGAATTTATTGGTGGCTATCTATAATAATTACTTTGTTACGTTTGCGATATTGTTACCGATAATTATGTCATTTATCCCTTTTAGATATATGGAGTCATATTATACGAAACAATTGATTACTTTATTAAATGTATTGGATTAAATTAAGGATATGTATAGATTTGATTTTATTCCCTATTCCTCAATATTTATTCTAAATAATCATTCAATTTCCTAAATGTAATGTAAACCTCAAAGGCTAAAATACGGTTTTAATTGTTCTCTTTCCCTCTGTATATATTTCTGTAATAAAATAATGCTTTCAAGTAAATAATATCTCTAATTTATCTTTTATTTACCATAAATGCTTCTTTCAAAATATATCAAACGATCTTAAGAAAAACACAATGATGTAATCAATTAAAAAGGTAAGCAGTTTTTATTGGTGTGTGCAAGGATAAAATGAAATTTTCGGCAAGTTTAAATTATAGTAAGTGTGCCAAAAGTATACAATGTTCGTAATCAGTGAAACCTATTGAAAAAAATTAATTTTCTAATTATTTAAATATTTGTTTTAATTATCTATTGATTACAATAATCTGAATATTAATGATATGCAAAGTTTTCGTTTGTTGCCAAAATTTTCACAAACGTTGAATCGATAAAAAAAAATTACAAAAAATTTTAACGATTTCTGTTAAATTTGAATTAAAAATTAATATATAAGGAATGGCCATGTATTTTCTAATATTTTTCTAATAAGCATTTTTTTGTAAATATATTTTATAACTAAATTCTACGTCAAATATTTTCATTCTGCTGTTTATATTTTAGAAGCATATTCAAATTTCTTAATCAATATGAGTAATTTTATTTTTCTAATTATTAATTTTTTCAAAAATAAGTAATGCTGTAAATCCTACTTCAAAATATTTTTTTTTATAAAATCAATTGTATCTTTCTCTAGATTTAAATCTGTGAAAATATCATCAGATACGTTCATAAATATTGTTCAAAACGTAAAACTGCCCATACTAACGAAATTTAAAGAAATTTAGCTTTAAGTATTTTATTATCTCTTAATTCGGTAAAATTTTCAACATTCAGTTCAATACACAATTTCTAACTAAATTTCTTTTTTTATTCTTATAAAATACATTCTGAAATTTATACGGCAAAAATCCCGTGGATTATGACTTGATTCATGCATTTACGACCCATGCATAGAAATTATATTGAATACATGTTGTAATTTACTCATGAAACAAAAGCACATAACGGAATGATTTATTTCTTTTTAGAGTATTATGTTGGAAAATAACATCTGGTATTTTCAATAAATGATTTAGTCAACCATCTCATTATGCTAATTGGATCTTGTCCATTTGAATAAATGCTTGATGGCACTTGAATAAAATAAAAATCCACAGTCTCTCGGAAACATTTTATTTTCACAGTATTTTGAATGGAAATTTCGTGAGGTGGATAATAAACAAACTGTTAAAACAGTTTGAAAATGAATTTGAGAAATTTATAATTAAAACATGTGCAATGAGCTGACTAATAAAGATTTAGACGCAACGTTATATAAATTCTGAAACTAAAAGAAATTTTCTAAATTATAAATATTACCTCATAATTAAATTTATTATCCCGAAAATTTTCGTAATTGTAGAATGATACTATTTTATGTAGATCACTATGTTATTAAGCACTATCACAACTTTGTTACACACCTATGTTAACTTTATGAAGGTTATAACAAATACTTCACAAAAATGATAAGTGAATAATAATATGTATGTAATACCTTTATCTTTTGACAATATATATATATTATATATATATATATATATAATGAACTGTTGTAAAATATTTCCAGTTGTGTCAATTACGTATATTGTTTCTTAAAAGATCAATCTTTAGAAAAACACTAATCAGAAATAAAGTTAATTTTATAATAAGAATTACACACTCACTATTATGTTTCAGAAAAAATTCAAATAAAATCTTTAAAACCTGCTATACTTGCTATGTAACAATTACAAAATTTCCTGTTGAAGGTGAAAAAAAAAACGTTTCAATGTGATTTGAAGTAGTTTAGAATATTCGATAACAGTCTACAAATAGAGTGGTAAATCTATAAAATTGTTTCTCGATTTAATATAAAAAATTGTTTTTTTATAAAAAAAATTATTTTGTGTACCACAGTTTTAGTACGTAAATACTTTGCTAAACATAATTTCAATGTAACAAACCTGTAGTATATATTTTCTCAGAAAATGCATCAATTTTACAGAAAAAAAATATAGGCATTTTTTAAAAATACTTCTTCCTTTTTTTCTTAGAATATTGGTTTGTCACAATATTTTATATAGATATATGAAATTCTTTTGTTTGTATACATGTGTACCTACACGATTAAACTACAAAATCATAAAAAAAATATATATAAAAAGAGATCAACGAAATGTTTTGGGTAAGTTAGTAAAAATAAATTCTACTTATATGTATAAATCTTATTGGATTTAAGTTGATTAAAATAGATTTTTTTTTAAGAAAAGCAAAGTAAAAAATTATGAAGTTCAGCTGTAATTGTATAACTTAAAACATTATCAAAGTATTTATGCTCTAAATCGTAGCCATTGCATTAAAATGTATCAATTAAACACATTATTATCATTGAGGATAATAGTGATTTGTGTGTGTGTGAGAGAGAGGTGGTTAAATTTAAATGAAATAAATCGCTCAAATACAGAGCTGTAATAATCAGTAAATATCCTACTCATGAAAATATAATGAACCTACATGATTTAGAGGAAAACAATAAACAATGCTAAAAACAAATTCATATTTCTTAAAACGATACCTTTGTAACAATTCAGTTGTTATTCGAAATTCTATTCTAGACAATGTCACATTTGTGTAAACTGTCTGAGAAAACAAAAAATCTCGGTATCGAAAATACCCAATAAAGCAAAAACTTTGAGAGATAAAACAATTGTTCCGAATGGTTTTCGACTTCAATACCTACTCCAAACAAATACTACAAAGCCCCCCCCCCCGTAAAGGTTCAGATCACATATCGAGGCTGAATGAGTCACGGTATTACGCAAAGCTTTTAAACCATCATGTTTTGCACTGCACCCCTCTTCACCTGCCTCAGCCACTTTATCCATCTGTCTGGGTAAAAATAGAAGAGATAGAAAATAAAGAGGCGAAAATATTCCAAAAGGGCTAAAATAAAGAGCTGACACCTTTGACGCTTTCGAGATGCCGACATTCATCGCCTCAGGACGAAAAACAAAAGCCCCTCTCACCTACCTTTTCCAATTGTCTCGAAGAAAGAGAAAGGTTTTATTTTAAGCACATCAATCAATCTCCACGTGCATCAGGCACTTTTTCTCTCGACTTTGAGACGCCCACAGGGCTTATTCTTATGCAATGTTTCTCATTCTTACACATGAAGTTTTCTTTTTCTTTTTTTTTTTCACTTTTTGTCTCCCTACCCCTTTAGCTTTTATGCTTTTCAATTTTCTCTTTTTCGTTCCCGGTGGGTTTTATATTCGAGTTAAGACCTTTCGGCTTTGTTTTGCCTTAAAATGAAACCTGGGTTTGAGAGAAAAAAAATATATGCGAGTGATTAATTCTGCGCGAAATTGTATTTCGCCCGTAAGGAAAAATATGTATGCTGGATTAATTTTTCGAAAAGAAATAATTTAGTGTAAGTAAATCGTAAAATTTTCTTTTGAACATGAAATGCGAATTTATTCCTTAAAGTGTTTGTTTAATTTCACAAAAACAGCAAGGTTTTATTTTCTATCTATCTTCCCTTCGTTACTTAAAAATATAAGAAAATCTTAAAAAATACTTACCACATATATATATTTCAACTATAGCAGTTTCCATAGGAGTTAGAAATACTAAACATTTCGAGCATCAATACATATTCTTTTCCCTTCACCAAATTTGAATTCTTAGAAAATTTCAACACCCTGATTGCACTTGAGTGCAAAACTATTTTAAACTTCGAAAGAGTTTCCTAAAACAACTAAATCAAACAAGACATGCAGGGAACATACAAGAAATGCAATACAGATTTTTCGCACATAAGAATGTCTAACTTTTAGAAATACTTTAAATGACGTTAGAGTTCCATATAAAACGGTTATATCATAGGACTTTTATTATATCCGAAAAATGTGGTTGATATTTAAATAAATAGCGTTATAAACTCTGAATCAAAAATACATTAAAATCATCAATATATTAGAGACATATATTCAGTCTTTTACACTTACAGCTGGTATTGAAATATAACCCCAGCATATATACGAACAGGGGATCTTAGATTTTATAGGAAAGTTTTAATCTAATGAGAGAGAGAATAACCAATTAAGAAATTTAATTACCTTAGGATTCGAGATATGTTAGTATTCATAAAACTATTCTAATATAGAACACATCATTTAAATCAGAATTTGAGATTTAAGAATAAACTGTGGCATTAAACATATCATAAGGCTTCCACCTACTTAACAAGAAATACGAGTAAATTTTTACATTTTTCGAAAAATTGTTCCCCTATAAATAAATTAAATACTTCGATACATTGTAAATGGGAAAATGCCTTTAAAGTGAAATTTTAATAAGAAGTTCAAGTTAACCTCACTTTTGCATATTATATCCTAACCTAATATGGTGCACAAATTAAGATATATATTTACCTCCAAAATTTTGCAATTGTTTTTTTTTTACTATAGCCTACCAACGTTTTTGTTCCGTGTTAGTTTTTTATTTAATTTTTGTTTCTCTTTTAAACAGTATATATTGCTAGATAATCCATGCTATAAGATTCCTCGTCACTTGATCGAAGTTCAAAATTACTATGTCCTTCGCAGATAATTCTCCTGTTGCATTTAAGCGTGAAGTTAACAAACCGTCAAACAATTATGCTATATGAGGCTTCTAAGTTTGAAGTTAATTTTTATGTATTTTTCTTTTAACTATTTCATAAAATAAATATTTAATTTTGAAGTAAAAAGAAATATGAACAATGTAAAAATAAATTCGGTTACTTAAATGAACTTAACCATCCTTTATAAATGTAACAAGTATAATAAAAAGACAAATTTATTTCAGTTAATTTCCCTAAAAAATTGTTTGGGAAGATATTAAAAGGATCATAATAAATACTTTGTGACATTAACTCAGAAATAAAGTTAATGTAACAAGTTTGAAAAAATATAACGAGATTTTAATAATTATTTCAATATATATATTAATATGATAAAATCTGCTACATCAATTTCATGCATTGTAAAGGCATCGTAATCCCAAGCCAACTTTGTAACTAACTATCAAACGAAGTAAGTTGTGGCGCTTTCAAATACATCAAATTGGGCCCATAGAAATCGCCAACATCAAACCAAAGCCCATGCTGCCATTATCTATGAAGCCAAATGAAGTTAGATCTTCTGTAAATGAAGACGCCCCCGAAATGAATTCAATCCACTGTTTGTTACATACATCAATGAAGAAACTGTTCAAAGTTTGTGTTTGTTCCATCAGCCATGTTTGTGTAATGTGCTTTTCAAACCAGCCATGCGAACAGAGCAGAGATACGTGCTCAGTATTATCTGACTAGAGAAGATTTGAAACCATCGATAAAACGGAGCACTTTGGAATGAAGCCAATATGTATTTTTAGCATTAACATTGGAATTCACAGCAGCACGTTCTGATGCAGCCTTTCTCTTGTTCCGATGGACTTGTACGATAGTCTACTGTTCATGTTTTAAACAATGCCTCTTCTTTTGAATGTCACTTAGTCATCCATACTAAGTGCGTTTTATTTACGCTTTTGTGATTGCTTTCTAATCATTTTCGATGGTAAAATGTTTGGAGATAAGCTTTTAAATATTTCAAACAAATGTTTCTTTGCCATTAGGAATGATATTCGCCAGTGTAATTAACATGGAGGTATTTGATGTAATTAACGTAAGCTGTGCTTATATATTTAGTTGAGTTTTGTTAATTATAATGTTAATAAATTTTTTAAAAAACAAGTACTTTCAGAGTAAGTGAGTCATTGAATCTAAATTGGCTTTTACGTATATGAACACATTTGTTTATTAATTAAAAAATCATGACTAAGACGAAATGAAATTTTATTGCGGTGATTTCGCTAAATTGTGATGCAGTGAATAATCAATAACTTGGTTTTCTATGTAATATTTTGAAAGTGTACCCCCATTGAAATATTAATATACCAGCCAGAAAATATTTTCTTATTATTTTTTTAAACATCTTACATTGTATCTAATAACATTTATTTAAATTATATAAGTGATTAAGGAAGCTATGTTGATGTCATGTATATAATGTTGCACATAATTTACATCGTAACATAAATGCTACACGTTTAACAATTCGATTTTAGCATTTAATTCGAATCACGTAATGGATTGCATATTTTTAAAATTATTAGATGCTTTCAGTTGTAGTAGTTCGGTTAAAAATTCTCCTTTGACAATTATTAAGGATTATAAAACTTCTTTTACTTAGAGGTCGAAAATAAATTCAGAATTTATTTTTAGATTTAATATTATTATTGTATTCTGACATTCTCACATAACACGCTAAATAACTTTCTTTTCTCTATGGTTCAATTTTTCGGTTTGATTCAATACATTTTTGTATCTGAATGGACATTTACTTTTATTTGAATTTGGAGACTCCAACGAGGTCAAAATGTAAATTTTATATAGCATCCAACATGTTTCTTTAAAAAGAAATTAAAAGTTGTTAACACTAAAAATTACTTTGATAAATGATATGTAAGATTAAAATTAGGTAATATGCATTAAGAGCTTTAATAATGCAATTTCATTTTTTCGTAACACTACATAACAAGCCAGTTGCAATTTACCAAATATAAGGTACCGCATTAATTTATTAAGGCATTCAAATATTTTTTTCCTTAAAACTACTTAATCGGACTTTCCTTAAAAAATATACGATATATAATACTCTAGAACAATGTTCTGACGAGTGTTAAATGTATTTTATAGTTTCAATGATGTTTCAAAAAAAAAAAAAAGAACAATATAGTAAATTTGTTGCATTGTGTGAATAGTTTAAATACTTTATTACTCCTAAAACAAAATTATGCTCATAGGGGTTGTAATTGTTTTATTTTTCGCAAATCTCAAGGGCTCGCTAATTTTTTAATAAATACAAGAGCTCTTATCTTCAGTTACCTGAGATATGTTTAAACTTTGTTTACTTTCAGTAAATATGGGTGACACTCTTCTGGAATGCGCTTTAGAGTTCTATGTTTGTATCCTCTCTCCTTCTTTTTGTTGTTTCTATCGAGTTATGTCAATAGTCCCATTCGTGTGTAACTATGCAAGCAAGTGTTCGATCAAATGTGGCACTTGTGCCAATTAAATCTACACTTTATTTAGAGTTTTAATCAGTTAAAAAAACACATTGTGCCAACATAATTTCCATATTGTTACCAAACATCTTGGCTAACAGATCGTTTTCAATTTGAGAGCTTAACAATTTTTGATAGTTATATAAAATTTGTAAAATAAATTCTAGCAGTTCTATAAGCAAAATGCGCTTACACGGTTTTTATTTTACTTTTAATAAAGAAATGTCTACTCTTTTTTCGTAAAAAAGCACTTTTTTAAAGTGTTGATTATCTAATTTTGACGATTTTTTGCTTTTAAGAAAAAAAATAGACGAACGTGAATAACAGAACCATAATGGAAACATAATTACAAAACATGTCAATATGTTAATTCAACAACAGATTGGAAGAAACTAGTTTTTGCATGTGTTTAACTCTTTTGATGGTGTAATACTTTTTTAACATGAACCTGTACTTGAATATATTAACATTCTTAAGCATGTTTATTTTACATTACGTTTTAAAGAAACATTCAATCCAGGTAAGTTTTAAAGCTAACATTATACACACATATAAATCTTTCAGTCATTGGAGAACATTGTGTAGGATCAGATGATGCGTCAAAGCTTTGCTGAATGCATTTGTCCTCAGATTAGAACTGATCAGTTGTCCTGACTATCAATATCAGTTGGAATTCAAACGAGATTAGGTCATTATTAATTTAAATTAGTAAATGATTCCTGGACTAATGTGAGAGTAAATCGGTTTGCATAGTGTAGTTATGTATTACTGTTGATAGGAACATATGCCCAGCATATAACATACATCGTAATATAAATGCTACAAGTTTAATAATTCGATTTTGGCATTTAATTCGAATCACTTAGTGGGTTGCATATTTTTAAAATCATTAGATGCTTTCAGTTGTAATATGTTCTGTCAAAAATTCTACTTTGATAATTAATACAGATTAAAAAACTTCTTTTACTTAGAGGTCGAAAATAAATTCCGAATTTATTTTAAGATTTGATATTATTATTGTATTCTGACATTCTCACAACACGCTAAATAACTTTCGTTTCTCTATGGTTCATTTTTTCTGTTTGATTCAATACTTTATTTTCTTTTTAAAATGCATTCCGTATTCCATTGATACCAAAAGGAGTTTAGTGTAGTGCATTCTTCATATAATGCTTAATGTAATAAACTGAGTGGAATACAAGATCTTTAAACAAAACTCACGTAGATCGTAAATTACTTCGTCTTTATAAGAAAATGTATGGTACATTTTAAGATAAGGCTATTTCGCTACGAAACCAGATGTGTCTCAATTTAAGATTTAAATTAAAAATAATGCGTAGGTGAAAAATTTAAATGCTTAATACAGAAAAGAAAGTTTGAAATGTTGAGTATGGATGCATGTTTTATACTAAATAATATTGCTAAAATACTAGACATAATATATGTATAAGTAAAAAAGTCTGATGCGTAATTTTTTTCATAAAACGTAAATATATCTTTAGAACGATTCAAAAATTGATACCTCAGTTTTTGCATAAGACAATAAATTATAATTAATGAATTCCTAAATGTGTGTTTTTTCATTTTAATCAGAATCTATGTATTTTATATAAAAATTAAAATAACTTTTTAAATGTATATTTGTAAGCTTTTAATTATTTTGAGAAATATATAGATACAGAGGGAGTAGGAAAATGAATGCATTGAGTGTTCCAAATTGTAGTTTACAAAAAATTAATTTTAAAATATTAAATCGTCCAAAAAGCTACTAAATAGAGTGTAGCAATATCTGTAGAAATAAACGGTTTTTGTCTCGTATTTTACATCTAATAAAATGGAAGGAACATATGAGTATAAGGATCATATGGATATAATGAAGCTAATTAATTTATATTCATATTCTTCCCATTTCATGAATATTATTAAATCTCATCAATTCAAAATCCTAAAGATTAAAATAATTATTTGTATGCCTAAATAATTATTTTATCACATAAATGATGTACTTACTATAAAGAAAGAGCAAAACGGCCAAAAATGATCCGTTTTTTTTAAATGAGTAAATATATAAAGTTCTATAATGTTCATCATTTCCCATGAAACAGATTTCACGTAAAAATACTCAGTTGGCAAATCATAAACTTTATCTCAAAATATTTTTAGAATTTCAAAATAAATAAATAAAAGCAAAACAAAACGTAAACTCGCTGCCTAACGATCATAACGTTCTAACAGTGCATCTAAAATTTGTAAAGAAAAACAGTTTCCACTTTACAATTCCATTACTCGCCTTGCGTTTCATGCAAACAGCCGTACACTTCAAGCAATGATCTGAAGCCAGCAACCCAAGCATGGGCATAGAGTTTTTGAGCAATTTAAGTGCGGAGTACAGCATCCCCTTTTCTCACTAATGTTGGGCTTTTCTTTTTTAACCTCCATCTTCCAACCAGGATATTCCCTGGACAGCCATATCTGCCCCAAAGACTGCAGCTTTCCCCTTAGAGATAAGACTTAGTGTGGACTACCTGCTCCTAGCTGCACGAGAAATGGGTTTGTTTTCTTAGACTCTTTAAATTTATTACGCCGAAGGATATGTTTTTATTCCCCTATACTATGTACCACGGGCACAATCTAAATATATTCTTAAATGCCTAGAAAAATACACCATATCACTGTTGGCGGGAGAATAAGGTTAACACGGATGGAGAAAATCATCTTGTTTTCAATTTTTATCAGGGAACTGAATAAAAATATTTACGTCAACTTATTTAGGAAACAGAGATGGTAAATATTCCACAGATGGGAGTTTTGAATGGTTGGTTTAGAAATGGCGAGTGAAGTATCAAAATTAATGTAATGTGTGGTAAAATAAAGTATATTTCCTGTTTCTAAAGAACTAAAATTGGAAGTATTCATTTTTTCAGAAATATGCTTCCGTCTTGGCGCATTATAAATAATTAATGAAGGTTAATGTAGTTCGAATATATTCCATACATTGGTTTATGTTGAAAGGAACATATATTATTAGTTAGTTTTTACAAAAATGGAATTCGTTGTGAAATATATATCCTTGTTGTTGAAATTTCAGTTTTTGAACTTGAATTCCGGTAAATATTAGTTTTCTTTTCATTTTCAAAAGGAGTAAAAGTCATCTATCAGAAATCAAGTCCCCTAAATTATTCTAGAATTAATTACGATTTTAAAGTCCGAATGCACATAGTGGATTATATCCTTTCTCTCATCTCAGCAATTACCAAACTAGATAGAATATTTAATTAAAATCATAGTTGATGCATTTCTTAATACATATTTTGAAAGATAAGCGGATAGAGATGATGTAAATACAGTCAATATTCTTAAAAATCATATATTTGACTTCAGAAAATACAGTGTAAAACTATTCTATATGTAAAATTATGTTGTTAAATTCAAACATAAAAAGATATTTACAAATTTTTAACAATTTATTGATTATCTTTTGTAATTTTATAAGAAATGCATTATATATATATATACATAATAAATTAAATCACACACAAAACGGGTTATCCTTTATTGTTGATTTTTTAATTAAATATACTTAGGTCTTTTAAGAAAATTGTAATTTAAAAAGTTGGGGATCATTTCAGGGTTATTTGACCATGGTTTATGATTATGAGATCTCTCAACAAAAACTTTTGTGATGCTTCGCGGTTCAACGTAAATGTACTACTGAAATCATTAAATTCAAAATAAAAACTTAAATGTTGTTTTTATTTTCTTGATGAAATTAAAGGTACTAAAACTACAGTTCTTCACAGAATCTAAAACATTATTTAGTAGTTTTGGGTTACATTTTTGACCAAATAATGCCTTTGAAATGTAAAGTAAACAAAAAATGTTAGAGATGTGTGTATTTACTCTGGAAATATATGTTATGTGTAACTAGATAGAATGACGACAACCCTTGCATTAATTTTTCACATTCTTTTGGAATATCAAAGCTGTTTGCTGGGAAATGAATAATACCTGGTGTTGAGCATTGTGTTAATAAGAGAATTATTAAGAACAAATTCTTGGGGTGAAGAAAATTAAAACTGGAACAAATACAGGAGGAACCGTAGCACGGTCTAAAGGCTTTACTAAATCTCGCACATATCACCTGCTTGTACATATTCTGCAAGTTTGCATGCCTTGAACTTCCTGAAATATTTTAGCATTTTCTACTGCGCAGGGAACCATTAAATGTTTTTATTGTCTCTCTGCTGACGTGATTCTGTGAAGGTTTATGGCTTTAGGGGGAGCTGTGGAGCATTTACCTGTTGTTAGAAAGATAGATAGAACGGTTGCCCTGGACTGGAAATAGAATTCATGAAACACGTATAATTTTCACATAATCAACAAAATTTGCATGAAGGGATATTTAAGACTGCCTACATATTTATCGGGCGTTCCTTTTTGTGTTCCTTAAAACATTGCATTCTATTTAATACTAGTTGTGTCCCGAAAGTTTCTATTTCAGTTATGCAGAGGTGTTTTTTTGTGCCTCTGCGCATTATAATTTCCATTGTAAATAGTGGCATCAGTTGGTGAATAACAAAGGCGTTTCTGCAAGCAGTGCTGATGTATAATGCATAGGAATTTAAAGATAAGGAAAGTTATTTGATTAAAGACTCAGGAACTGGGAGGTGGTTGTTTCTTTTGCTTGAATTTACCATTTCCTTGTGTTATGCATTTAATTTGAATGAATTGAATGTGCTCATTCCACGTTTATATTCCATTCCGCTCAGCATTTTCGAATCCTAAAGAAAGAAGATTCCTTTACTTAGTTTTTTTGAGGCAGAGAAAAAATTAAAACTAAAACGGGAATATATAAATAATTCGCTTATTTTTCTAGGTGTTTGAATAGGGAATGTTCCATATTTCTTTGCATAAAATGGCTTCAATTTTTCCCTTTAGCTGAATTTAATGCTATAAATTATGACGCATATATTTAATATTAAACACGCGCTTTTTGATAGCAAAAGAGAGGGAATCATAACTGAAAAATAATGACAATGTTACAATGATTATTATTATTATTATTAATTCAACTAACAAACAATTTACTAGTTCAACGCAATATGTAATATTAGTTCAAGGCAATTGACTTTTTATGTTAAAGTTGCATTTTATTGAAGCAGAGTATTCTCCCCCCCCCTATATTATCAGATAATGGTATACATTAAGCGTTAAGTATCAAAATGTGAAAAAATTTTCAACACATTACAAATCTAATAGTAAATAAAATACAACTCGATTATAATTTATTCAGATTGGAAAATTTTGTATTGTATAAAAATGAACAATACGCGCGCGGAAATTTTAGTCATTAAAACACATTTTGAAATGAAAATAGTTTTTAAACACACACTGTGTGTTTTTACAAAAATAACTCAATTTTAATGAAAGAAAAGTGTTATGAAGCTCTCTGTTTCTCTCTATATATGTAATGTAGAATAAAGATATTCTAAATTGTATGGATTAAATTCTTATTTATAAAATAATGGTATGGTATTATTTATTAAAGAATATATAGTAAATAATATTGAACTTTATACGAATTATCTACTGTTAATTACCTCCATATATAACTCATAGATGGCGTGAAAGTAGATCTTAAGGAAAACACTCATATTCCAATGTCTTTTTTTTAACCTCAGTATTATAGATTAAACACATTTTACAATATTCTTAGTGCTGTTACCGTAAATTTACTCAGTATTTATAATTATTTTAGTACGCATAATTTTATATTTTTTGCTATGCTACAATTTGGTCAGTAGTATCGCAGCTTTAAAAATCTGTATTTGAATCTTGGATCTTGCAAAAACTTGTTTGCTGTCCACTGATTTATTGGGATTCCAACATTTTTAAGTAAGTTACCTTTCTTGTTATGAAGTTTAAATATTTCTATCCATTATTTATGTAGACCTTCCACCAATATTTTAAATTAAAAAAAAGGAAAATTGGCAGGAAAAAAAAAGGATTAAACCTCACTTTTATATAAAGTTAAAACTCTCATCCGACACAGCAAAGTTTGTAATGAAGCAAAATCCGCATTTTAAAGTTTCCAATATCTGTTTGAGTTTTTACCTTTGTCTGATTTTTTATCTCTCTCTCTAAAAAAATGTAACCGCAATTAAATACAGTTACAAATATGAAGAAAAAAACAAAAAAATAGACAAAACAACCAAAACAATTTGTAGGAACGACTGTAGAGAACACATTGTGTAAGAAAGAAAATTTGAAGCATATATATATATATATATATATATATATATATATATTATATATATATTGAAACTAAAATAATTCCTTCATATATGAACTGTATCCACAAAATGAAAATTTACTACTACTAATAATACTACTAATAATAATAATAATATGTATATATATATATATATATATATATAAGTTCCTAATTATACGTGACAAATCATCATTCTAAAAACCCAAATAGGTTTTTGTAATTTAATTGTACGGTAGCACTAAAATGTAACATTGTGAAATATTCTAGTCTTTTGAAAGGACTAAGAGTTACCTACTTAAATTCAAAATTATTTCTGCTTAAAAGTTATGCTGTTTGCAAAACCAGTGGGGAAAAAAACTAATGATAATTGTTTGGATATAACAATTCGCTAAAAAAAGTAGATTCTATTTTCGTTTCGAGAGAATTCCACTTGTAATCGAAATAAAAATCTCAAATGCTTTCTTCTTTTTAAAAAGCATGTTAGAAAATTTTCCCTAGTGTTTCCTCATGAGATTTAGTAGACGGAAATCATTAGAAGGCGTCTGCGGTTGCCTAGACATAATGTCTGATGTATTTCTTTTAAAAATTTATCGCTGTAAAACAACTCACAGGATGTCCGTAATATAAAGAAAAGAGAGGAAAACTTTGTTTTTCCTTACATTCAGGCATATTTCTGGAAACATAAAAGCAATTATTTTCCTATGAAAAAAACTGGAAGAGATATTCATTTATAGGATGCTTACACATAATAACTATCTATCCTTTTTTTCTTAGTTTTAAATTAAATTGGAATATATGTTTTAAATTGATTATTATATTAAATATTATGTTATCAAAAATAATTAGTAGATCTAAAGCATCGTTTCTTTAAGAAAAATACACACATGATAAAATCATATTACACGATCAAGATATTAATTACATTTATATACTTTTTAAGTACTATATGACTTGAATAGAAAGCATTGCAAATATATACATTGTATTTATCCTTTTACCCATTTCAAGTTTGGATTAGATCGATTCATTTCAATTGTGCGTGTGTGAACTGTATATTTCCCAATATAAACCAGGATGCATTTTTCTTCAAAAATTTAACCAAAGATTTGAAATTCATATATAGACAGGATTGGAAATTTTTTTTGTAATATTAAAAGATATCGCCATTACGGATAATCTCTTCTCAAACTGGTCGAATATTTAATTAAATTAATGCAAAGTCCGATGATAATTTCATTTCTGATTTTTCAAATCTATATCTGAGGCTAATACATTATTTCTAAAACCTTATCATGGGTTTTTGGATACATGCCATTGTTTTTCATTTATTATACCTTGTACGCTTATGTATATAGGTGTAGTCATATTTGCTGTGGCATTTATTTTTTGTTTTGTAAATAAACAGGAAGAAAAATTCGTACACTGCACGTGATGTTTCACGTGATGCCCTTTGAGAAAAACTTCACAGTATGAGGATTCAACTATCATAATGTGCGAGTAGGAATTTTAGGAAATAGTAAGCTGTTATTGAAACACTGATTTGAAAAATATGTGTATCGTTCTTTTATTAAAAAAAAATTCCATTCTAAGCCCTCAACGTGTTAAAAGATTACAATTGCTTGTTCAGGGATAACACAAACTGCATCCGTTTTCTCTAAACTGCTTTACTTTCGAGAATATCGGATCCGCGTATATATATACCAACTCTCTTACTTTAACTTTAAAAAAAGTTTCAAAAAATCTAAGATTTCAGATGGACATATACGGTACTTATAAACAAAGATATTATTAGAAAATATCAACTGTTCAGTCGAACATGTTAATAAATAATAATATAAACTTTCATATTTTGTTAAAAATGAAAGTTGTTTTCTTTACCCAGCTTTTTAAAAAAAACACACATTATTATTTTTTATTACATTTATTTTAAAAAATAGTTATTTTTATCAATTTTAATGTTTTTAACTATGCAATGAAATTTAAATATAATCTTTTTGGTTGCATGCTCGAAGAATAATTCGTTGCCTTGGAATTTTTATATCTGAGAAAATTCGCATTATCTTTTTTGTTTTTCTTTGTCTAATTCTAAAATAATAAAATTAAGATGGATTAAATATTTCCTAAATATGCTCTGGTAGCATATTACAACAGTAATATTACTGTTATTAGACTAAAAGTATTTCTGAGAATAACTGTAAGTATCAAAATAATTATTCATAAATACGTTGAAGCCCAGTGACTGAGTGGTTAGCGCATCGCGCTTCCACACCGCAGGTCCGAGGTTCAAACCCCAGGCTGGGCAAGGTTGACTAGACCATTCATCCCTTTAGTGGGTCGATAAAATGAGTACCAAGCTTGCTTGGGAACTTATCACTGGGAGTTTCGCATCATTCTCACCACCTGACCGAAACATCTTCTCATTCACCTCAGGACCCAAGGTCACATATACTGAGTTGGGCACAGTAGGCCTTGGCACGCATGGGCTGTTGCGCCACTGAGTTAAGTTAAACATTATAGTTGCACAAAAATGTGTATCCAGTGAAAAAATAAAAACTTTTTCAACGTATTAAAAATTTTCTTTTTCATAAGTCCTTATAAATATAAATTGGCAATGATATTTTTGAAAACTTATAAATCGTTCGTTTCTTTTCAATGACATACCATTTGGAAAGTTATAGTATCATATTCAAAATATAATTTCCGTTAATTATATAATACAATTTTAATAATTATATTTACTTCTTATACATGTGAATATTATATACGTTTTTTTTATTATAATACGTACGTTTTTCTAATTTACTCCATTATAATGATAGATAAAGTGCTGTTTTGAATATTTTTAGACAATTTTCTGCCTAACTATATTTATCATAACGTGTTTATTTCTTTGGATAAAAGCTACTATTCTTCATAAAAAAATGCATTGGAGTTCCTTTAAGTATTTGTATAATAGTGTATATGAAACAAATAATAAAAAATCATAATAAAAAATAATTTATGAAGATATGATTTATGTAGGAAATATTTCAAAACTGAAAAATCTCGTAATTTAAATTTGTAGTCTAAAAACTAACTTGCTTTGTTCAAATTTGTCACCCATGGCACTTAATCCAATATTTCTTTAATTTTTAAAATTCAAAGCCTGGGACCTAAATAGATTAAATTTACATTTTTATAAGGGAAAAAAACTTAAAGCCTTAACTCTTGCGCTTCAATTGTATTTTCTTGCTGTTATTTGCTTGATATATTTAAAAAAAAATCAGAGTATTCATAAACATCAGAAGTAAGTAGCTTTTCAAAGCAAAATCTGTGTAATAACGTTAAAAAATAATGAAACGTTTATTTTATGCTTTGAGTCAGAATTATAAGCGACTCTTAAAAATGTGTAAATATAATATTTTTTTTTGTTTCACTATTTTATATTATATAAATCACGTGCCTAAAACAACATTTATTTTTGTGAAAGATGTTTACTATCTCATTCATTATTCTACTTCATAAAATATAATTAAATGTATAAATATATTTATGATAAATTCTATTGCATTAATGCAATAAAATATTTATTTCAAATCTATAAAGCTACAGAACTTGTGTAATGACAATACTAATACTAAATCAAAGTATACGTATTGGCTACAAGAAATTATTCTTTTAACTTGGCTATTAAATAAATTTTGAAATTATATCACATATTTATTAGTTTTTAATAGAATATACTTCACTTTGTGAATATGATAACAACAACGTTTATTCATCTGTATCTGAATTACTTAGGGATTTCATGATAAAATTGCAGTTTTGATACAAAAATATGGCTGAGTTAATTAAATTAATCCAGCTAAATTTTTTGTTAATGAATTTTAGAAATGTTCTAAGATAACGTATTTAAACGTATCTGTTCGTCTCAAAAAACGTAAAAAGGCTGTTTATAAGATTTAATAACGCAAAATAAATTTAGGAGTTTTACACTATCAAATTAAAAATTATGAATTTTTATAGGTTTACGTATAAATGCAATGGCTCCAACAAAACTAAATCAAGTAAAATAATTCCATAAATTAATTATATCAATAATAATAAGTACGTTTATATATACACTCTATGAATTTAGAATAATATAAATATGATTTATCAATCAAATAAAATTAAGTAACTTAGTTCAAAGAATCGATTTCTAACAAAAAAGCATTTTAAACTTTCGAGAAACGAATAATGTATTTTGCATAAGTTATTCTAGATTCAATTGTTACGTAAATATAATACTTTATTTTCTTAATAATACATATATCTTAGTATTGTTAATATAAACACAATAATATTTCCTTTTTCCATCCGCTACGATTATTTATAACGTCATCAATTTCTAACTATTTTTCTTTGAAAATAAGCAGTCGTTTTCCCCTTCTCGTTTGCATAAAAAAATAGCCTCCTAACTATTTGCAGACTACTAGCAAAGATCATTTTTCAAAAATTCCTGTGACACACCAGAGAATGAAAGAGCAAAAGACAGACAAAAAAAAAAGGCAGTAACAAAAAAAAACTTTTTTAATGTAGTCGGTAGCTCACAGAATTATAGGAGACAAAACACAAAAAGCAAAATTTTAAATATTCTCAGCATTAAAAATTTGGCAAATAAAATTCAGTGGGAAAAAAAGATAAATGATGTCTGCTATTTATTTTCTTAGGCTTGCAATCCTATTTAAGGGATTTGCATCTTAGACTGGAAAATCGGCTGAGTTTGTTCTGAGCTACGCTAAGCGTCGAAAGCCGAGAACGCAAGGAAAGTTAGATAAATTACTCATCCTTATCTCGTAGATGTATATCACTCAGTCACTTTTTGCTTCTTTATTTCTTTTCCGACTAGGTATTTCTTTTAATGCCTTTTATAAATGTTCTTTAAGGTCTTCTGACCTTACAATCAGTGCTAGGCTTAGTTATATGAAATATGGAAAGAAAGTTTTTATTTTGAAAGGGAAGGTTAATTTGGATAGTTATGTTAAAATTTTTTGTAAGACAGTTTCTTGTTAACATCACAACAAACATTTAATGTTTATCAAAACTCAAATTGTTCAGCGGCTTTAAAGAACATTCATTAAATAAATGTGCTTAAAACAACAATTAGTGTGTAATTAAGTATAAATAAGGAAATAGTTTATCACGGAGTTAAAATAGCTAAAAGATGCTTTTAAGTTTCTTATTTTAAATATTTAAAGCATACACTAATATGATATAAGTACTTAAATATTTCCTAAATAAACACCCATTGTCCAAAAATCTGCACACCAAGAAAAAGTCGCCAGAATGAAATGAAATTTTACATATGTAAGTTATACTTTGATATAAGTAAATAATTAGAAAGCCAAAGAAAAAGGATGATTTATTGCAGAAAAAAGTACAATTGAGAACGGAAGTTTTAGTGTGTTGAACCCCCTCTAGCGCCAATGCATGATGTGATACGATCGGGCATTGAGACATACGAATTCCGTATGATGTCCTGAGATATCTCGTTGTACATTTGCTCTAAACGCACATCCAGTTCGACGAAACTCGTAAGCTGTACAACTTGTCATCCAAATTATTTCAGATATGCTCGATTGGTGACAAATATGGGGACCGAGCAAGCCAGTTAAAGGTGGTAATGTGGTGGAGGCAGTCTTATGACATCCTTGCTGTGTATGGTTGAACATTGACTTGTTGAAAAATGGTTTTTGGGAAGCCTGCCATGAGTATTAACACACGTGGCTGAAGGATGTATTGAGCCAAGGATCAATATTAGGGGTGACCCTGTTCCGTAGCAATGACACTCCATACCATCATATTAGTTATAAGAGTGGTGCGTCACTGTAAAGCGAAGGAAATATTGAGGCATTCACCAAGGGATCTCCACACACCCCCACGATTGTCATCATTGGGCAAAATGTATTATGTGCGCAAATCTAGATTCGTCACTGAAGACGACCTAGTTCTATCCCGTTGCAGTACAATCCTGTCGTGCCTAGACACCACTCTAAACGGAGGCGTCGGTGGGTGGGTGTCATTGGCAGCAGACGAAATAGGCACCATGGTATGAGATATCATTTAGTCAGGTGCCTTGCGATGGTTCGGGAAGACACAGGGTACTGATGTGCTGTCTTTGTATAGACAGCAATCAATGAGGCAGTTGACTCGGCGCTTGCGTGTCGTATGTTGAGATGGTCTGTAGCGACGACTGGTCTGTCATGGGCTTCCTGATCCTAGTCTCCTTGCAAATGACGTATCTTTTGTCGAATGGTCTCAACCTCTTCTCACAGTCAAACCAAAACAGCATACTTAACGAGCAACTCGGCAAGCTGACCACACAGCTTCCACCATCCCGATGGTTTTTCCTCTCTCGAACTCTGACAGCTGCTAATATTGTCATCGAAAGGGACGTTACGGCATATTTACGTCAGCGTTTACTTTGCTAAAGATTAAGTACACCCACAAACAAGCTCTGCTTATTGGTTTTATATTCCATAGAGGACGAAATTCAATATCTTCTAGTGACATTACGCAATGCGCAATCACACTGCATTTCTAATCATTTGCATATCCACCCGACATGTATCATGATACCAAGAATCGTTACAATCCGATTATAATTTCTTGGGGAGCAAAATTTTATCGCAATAAGTGCAGATTTATATGTACACTTTTTATAATCTTTACTAGTTATATATAAATAATTTGAACATTAAAAATAAAATAATCATACAGATGTTGGAAACATAAGCAGATGGATGCTACAGTATTTTAAAAAAACGCTGAATAAGGACAACTTTTAATTTTATTTAAAAGTTACAAATAAATTGTTAAACCTCACTTTTAATTTTATTTAAAAGTGAGGTTTAACAAGTTTTTTGTCTAGTCAACCTTCCCCATTTTTGTTAAATGATGAGATTTGAGCTGAACATTGTAAATAATGGGCAGAAGTTCTAAATCCATATTTATCCCTTTTCTTTAGATGTTTTAAAAAATTCGTAGATCACAATTAATCAATGAGCGATAATCAAATTACTGTCAGATTTAAGACCCAAATGCAGATTCTTAGCTGTAACAATGCTGGCCAAATTGTAGCATAACAAGAAATATAAAATTATATTTGATTAAAATAATTATATAATATGCATAAATTAATTTAAAAACTATAAAATTATAGGAGTAAGTAAGAATAATTTCGTATTTACCTATGCTAATAATAAGGTTAAAAATAAAAAGCATTGCAATTTATTATTTTTAAAAGCTAGTGTTTCATTATGTATGTGCTGATTATTTCAGAGATTTAATATATATGTAATCGAAATCTTATAAAATTAATCTCAACAAAAAATAAATACTTACCTGACATATCAAAGATTTCTACTCAGGATTCTTAGAGTTGATACCTTTTAATTCCTCCTTTTACAAAAACAAGCAATTCTTACGTAGATAATTTTTGGATACTCATAGATCACAGTATCTTAGAGATTAACTATATTCAGAATTACTAATATTACTATCATTATGATGTATTGATATTATTTACTATTATTAGATCGACGCAAGAAGCTTCATTAGCTTCTATGAAGCTTGTTTAGATCTCTTTTAGGTTTGTAATAAATGAACAAATAAAACAAATACAGCATGCACTCATAATCAGACGGTCTTCAGATCTCATTCTTTGATCATCGATCTAGTTCATTTTCTTTGTTTTTCTGCTGGATATATATTTAGACAATACAAAGCTTTCTAGTTTCTTTCGCAAACAATTCTATAAGTGAGAGATCCACGTTTCTTTCTTTTACTTATATTCATATATTTATAAAGAAATTAATATAAACATAATGCATAAATTATCTAACAACACTTAGGAAAGAAATATTATGAAATCAAAAACCAAGAACAAACTCAATCGGCCAAAATAAAAAAATATTATGTTTTCCCGAGCTGCCACACTGATTTAGTGTTGTAAAGTTAAGCCCTTTCCCCTTCAGCAGAAAATTCATACATAATATTGCCACAAAAAAAAAACAAGTTAGAAAACAGACTTAAATTAAACTATAGCATATTTAAACTCAGAATACTCTATTAAACAATTAAACTAAAAAAGAATGATCATGTATTTACACACACACAAGCGCGCATATATACATATATATATATACATATTATAATAATAATAAACTAAATTGTACTTCCTACAAGACTAAAAAGGAAAGAAATATGTTTTTTAAGAAAAATATTATGAAAATGAAGGGTTCAAATGAATATTGTACTGAAATTGGATAAAAACAAACAAAACAGGAAACAGAAACGTAGAACTATGAAAATTGAAGATCCCAAAAGATTCTTTAGACAAAAATGGAAACATATTGTAAAATCCAAAGCTGTCGTTAAATTAGGCCTGCAAAATTAGGGTTAAGCAATGCTTTATGGAGCCATATACATACATATATATATATATATATATAATATTTCATATTTAGAAATAAATATTGTGTAAGTTAATTTCTGTATAAGCTATTAAGCCAATCGTCATATCTATCTGTGTTGATTTTTTCCTCTACTTTTGTTTGCTATCTTGATGTATTTTCTTCAAAATAATCCATGTATGTTTCAAAAATGTAGACATTTCAGCTTAAGTATGCCAGCTTTGACAATTCTGATGAATTATAAATTAAAAAAGGAATCAACTTTTACAAGTATTGCAATCAGCACAGAAAAATAATCCGTTTTATGCATCTTCCATCTAGAAGAATTAAAAGTTGATTTTGAAACAAATTCAAAATACACTCAATCGAATGACAAATAATGCATTCCACTGAGTTAATCGATTGAAGCTGGTCTTTTGGCATTCTGATATTTGATCGTATTCTAAACGGTTCACACAATTACTCATCCCCAAACAAGACGAAGAAAGTAACAATAGGTGTCGGAGGTGCCCTGTCATTGAACATCACCCTGATTGGCTCAACCCGTGATAGAAGACACGCTCTTATTATCCAAATGGGTTCCGTGTCATATTTCTGAATGGATAGTACCGAGTAATGGCTCGATAATGAGGATTCGCATTTCGCTTTCAGCGCAGTTTGCGAAGACAAAACACGAACCGTGTGATTCCGCTCATTTCCCACACTGAAACATGGCAACTTTTGCACCGGAGTTGAGAATGGAATGTTTCAAGGTGTATTAGCGTTTATTTCGGAATTTAAACTAGCTTTTGGCTCGGAATTTCTGCTGCGGTACAGGTGACATTTGAGCGTTTGGTTAAATTGGTGGAAACTCGATGGAATGCATTTGTAAGCATCGGTAGTGATATATTTAAAAAGGTTTTACTTTCTACATTTTATAATATTTAAATAACATAAATTTTTCGTTAGAACTGTATTACAATGTAGTACATTGCATGGATAGTTTATTTGTAGAACGGATTGATTCAATAATTTAAAAATTGATGTTTAAAATTTGTTATAAAAGTAATAATTTTATTGTACTAAATTTCAATTAAACATTGCTGCCTTTTGGGATTGATAAAGCAATTAGTCCTTGAATTTAACTAATAAATAAAGCTGTAACTTCAGGTTTTATACATTTTAATTCTATTAAATGTTTAATGTGTTTCATAACTCTTTTTAGTGAATATTTAAAATAAAGTTCGCTAAAAGAATTTACTTTGCTGCAAAATCACATAAATTATTTATTATTTACCATTTACGATAAATAAAAAGATAAATACATGAATGCGATATTTTATTTCATTGTTTTCCTTCATGTATTTTTTTTCTTTTTACAAAATTTGTAAAATGCATAAATTTTCAAATGCCTACTCTGATGTTTTTCTCTACAACTTCTGTTTTAAAAATTATCTTTAATTTTTTCAAAAGGTAATTATTATAGAAAATAGCATTATCAGCTGGATTTCACTACATAATGCTCATAAAATATTATTTTGACGAATAATTATTAAAAAACTAACTAGAGTAAGCATTTAGAAACAATTTTTATTTACTTTGCTTTAATTTAAATTTTAAAAATACCTAAAATTTTACATAAATAGCTAAAGAATATCAAAAAAATTACGTAAATACCTAAACAATACATAATAAAACATTTTTGTTGGATAGAACAAACGCATTTTGTGCCGTAGAACAATTTTAAAAAAAAGTAAGATCGAATAATGTGCAAAATTTATCATAAAAATCCAAATGACAAACTCGAGTATAAGCAAATATTACTCCTCGTATTAATTTCATGTTTTAATAAACATGATCATTTTAATCAATTAAAAAATATTATTTATGCAAATTAAATCATCAGAGGAGGTTACAGCGTAAAGTGTTTTTAACAAAAATAACTAAATTTATAAAGTAAAAAGTATTGTTTATCTTTTATTTTACTAAATATTTATCTTTCCAATTCCATGCAGAGTTAAGGAGACAAAGAGATTGGCAGAAACTATTTTATAGGCAGAATATGAATGAATAATTCGATTTTTTTCTTTAAAAAAATTTATTCTTACCCTTAATTTAAACACGCTGAAGTAAAGAAATCTGAGAAAAAAGCACCTATAAAAACTCAGTATTGAGACAAATTCAAGTAGAAAAAGAAAGTTAATATAATAACAATAACTTCTTTCTTTATTTAAATTTTCTTTTGTTCTAGACTTTCTTGTTGTTCAGTCTTTCAAATGTTTAACAAGTTCTTTGTTTTATACGGTTTTGATTCATTTTTTTGCAAACATCTCACGTTTTATTGAGTTTTTTTTCCTTTTAAGTGAATGGAATACTGAGTTTCCTTTATTGAACGACGCTTTTGAATTCAATGGTTTTTCAAAAACGTTTTCTAATTCAATGACTCTGAAATGACTTAGGTAAGAATTGTCACTTGTGAAACTTAATTGGTTTAAAAATAAACTCGTGAACTTTTCATTTCAAGTATCTTTTAATCTAATTCTTTGCTATAACTTAGTTTATGCACTTAAATCGTTTTATCTCTCCCTCAAAATCCTAGAAATTCTAGAATCAATGAGTGATTCATTGCTTGTTATAAGTGCGAGGCGTGTTTCTTCTATGAAAATATTGAGAAATAATAAATTTTCTCTTCTTCTATTTTTTAAAGATTTATTATATTTTACTGTATGTCAAATGCATATAATAATAGTTTTGAAAGGAATATATATTTCCAAATATATACGTAAATTTCATTTTCTTCATATATGCAATAATTCCTTTATAGGCATACATTTATTATCATTAAATAATACAACATTGTTTCAGAGACATGTTCTTTTTCTTTCAAGTATTAATTTGTATTTTCAGTTTTTTTATACTTTTCTCATCTAAATTGTTATAATTTCTAAGAAACTTTCGGCTATTCATCTTGTATCGTTATTTTTGTTTCTTATATAATTCATTGGTTGTAATAGAAGCTTTACATTTCTTTATGAGTGAAATAATTTTTATATAAACTTTCTGAATAGAGATTACACTATTTGCTTACCAATCTCATTCATTGAATAATATAGTGTTTATATATTTCTTTAACTTCGGATGTGTGAATTTTCGTTTTAAGCTATCTGAATGGGAATTATACTATATAGAAAACAAGGCTAAGGATAACGAAATTTTCGCTTTTATGTCGTAGAATTTGTGATGAATTGTCATTTTATTCAATTGTATTAACAACTATTACTTATTTTAGTTTCATATAAAAATAAGTAAACGTTTAAAGTAAAAAAATAGTATGTAATGCTTAAAAATGACTTTTTTCTTGTTAGTTTAACATTCATTAAACTACTCTTGTATCTAAGTATTTCAAGATATACTTTCCTAATAATGATATAGGTATCAAAATAAATAAATTCTAATAATCAGTTGCTAAGTTTTTTCAGGCCAAGACAACATTGATGTAAAACGAAGTGGTTCTTTTTTAAAATTATTAATTGTAATTTTACTAAAAATATTATTAATAGCATATTAGCATTAACATTTAAGATCATTTTTAAAAAATTTCCCATTTGTAATCAGATAAAAATAGATATGCAAGATTCGCTCGAGCCATACAGTTTTCGAACCTGAAAAACTATCCAAAAAAGATCACTTGCATAATCAAAAAATGAAAAATTGTAAAATAGAAAAACTAATACTAAATTAGATTTCATTTTACACTCAACGTTTTAATTAATTCAACTTACACTTATAATGTTTTAACAAAGCTATTTAGTTGGAAATATTAAAGGGTTTGTGGGAAATTGACCACTACTATTAACCAACACCAATCAGAAACATCACATTCGAAAAACATTAGGTTTTATAAAAATTTAAAATTTGAAATTTTCAACGCAACAGCTTCGAAAACATGGGTGGGAAAAATCTTGTTAAAATAAATAACTAAGTACAACATTCCATTATTCATAAAAAAAAAACCCTTTAAAATTAGCAAGAGATGAATTTTACAAAAAGTTCTTCTACATGATCGATGCATATTAATCAAATTTCTTACACATTCCTTTCACCGCCACGCAATTTAGTATTGAATAATGACAATGCTTCACTCTACATAAGAGTTTTTAAAAGTTGAATGAAAAATTGAAATGAGTAATGAGTTTTCCTTCACCTCATGAATGCATCAATGCGAAAAAGTGATAAATCATCAACCGAAACGGTGCGTTTGACGTATAAAATGTACTTTCCGTGTGCCTTGATGCAGCTTGTGCATAGTAATTATGAAAACAATTCAGCATATTCAAATTCTGCATATGTAATCTTGTCAGTGAATATTTCATTCAATTTGCATGGTCTTTTTCAAATGGTCTCAAATTCAAACACTGTAAATAAATGAGTGAATTAACGTGCATAGATTTTGTTTTTCTTTCTGCATTTTTAAAATTAATTTTGTAAACATAATCAAAAATAGTAATGAATAAATAAACTATATTAATCTTGCACATAATTTGAACTAGTAACCGCAAACATTATATGTCGTTCAATGGTTGTATAAAAGTTATCCTTACGATATTGCATGCGTGTTGCTTAAGATGTTAACCTTAAGATCACGTTTACCCATTTTACTTATTAAAGAGCGTGTTCAGATACATATTGATTCGGCGCTGACTAATTTTACATTAAACTAACATCTTAAAAACTACCCAGGTTCGCTTATTTAACTTAGTCCGCATCAACATAGTGGCTAGTACTTGAAATGAATTATTGAGACAACGCAAAACTAATGACATTACTCGGATTAAAATTAAATTAAATTAGTTTATTACAATTAGAACACATTACGAAATTTAGATTAAGCACTATTAAAATTGAAGAATAAAAGAACTATGAACAAACAATAGGAATTTCACTTATCTGAAACGGGAGACAAGGTGATGGGAGGTATGGCATTACCGCCGATCAAGACTACCTAAATATCCAAAAAAGAAGAGTTTATTCTGACATGAAAAATCTAGTCTTTTTTAAATTGTCCTCGGCACCCCCTCTTAAGTGAGGGCACCCCCCCCCTTTGTGCCTGCGCGCACTCTTTGTCCAGCCGCGTCATTGGACAGTCACCAAGCGCAAAGTTACAAAAGTTGCATTTTTAATTAAATTTATGGGTCCGTTCACCCTGTATGACCGTTTACAAACCCCGTGACACCCCGTGCTGGTCCCCAGCAAAGGAATTCCAACAACATCCTGTAAACAAGGGGGATATACAAATTACTGATTATTTTGGGGCCAACTCCATTGCCGGCCAGCCTCCCATCAATATGCAGTGTCTGCAATAAGTAAATCGTTCTGATCACAAACTTGCGCTCGGCCATCTTTGTCAGTAGCACGTTTGAATACTAATTCCACCGAAGACCCGCCATATAAAGAGGCTCGTGTTGTAGTGGTGGTGAAGTTAAAAGAGGGAGTGACAGCTCATGCCTTCCGTATCACTTAACCATAACTCAAAGTTAAGAGGTCCTTACCCAATAACCCTAGTGTTTCTTTATATTTTAACGTAAATTGAAATCAGTGAAAAAATTGAATGAACACTCATAAAAAATTGCACTTTCTAAAATTTCAGAAAACGCTCTTTCTTTATTTTTCAATTCCTGCTATTAGCTCACTCTCTTTCTATGTTTATCTTGTTCAAATTTTCAATCGTTAATAAAATGCATTTTAAAGCACTCAATAGAGCTGAAATTTTATTTAATTAGAAGTAATAAAAATTAATTGATTAAAAATAGTTATTGAAAGTATTATAAATAAAGCCACTTTGTCATCAATTTTGGCGACTCTTTTGGCGACTTGTGTCAAAACTTGAACAGGTTTTTTTCCCTCACATTTTGAAGCACTCATTTGAGCTGAAATTTTCTATACACTATTGTTTTGGGTAACAATACGATAATTTAATTTAATTAAAATTAATTCACTGAATTTACTTATTTAAAGAATTACAGAGATACAGCTACGTTGGCTTCATTTTTAGCGACTTGGGCCAAAACTTTAAGAGATTTCTTTTTCTCACGTTTCAAGGCATGCAGTTGAACTGAAATTTTATACAAACGATTGTTTTGGATGACAATACGATACTTCAATGATGATTAATAAAAAAAAATTGCCACTTAATGTTGTGATTCTGGCATATGTATGTACATATTTATATTAATTACAATTATTTATTAAAAAAGTAACTAAACTAATTTTTTTTGTTGATGAGAGTAGGAATTGACTTATTTTTTTATATTACATGTTTTATTTGTAAGCGTGTATTGTTCATCTTACAACACAGATTACTCCCCTTAAACTTACATAATTAAAGATTAAATACATTACATTACCGTAATAAAATGCAGGCTAGAACAGTCGCACACATTTACATTGAAAATAAATTTTAATGTGTTTACAAAAGTAAGAAGTATTTGATTTCAAACACACATGATTTATACTGATTTGTATGTTGGTCTCCATACAATAAATTTTCATCAACCATATTTTACAAATTTTATTTTCAAGAGTAATTTGATATAAACGATTGATCTTACCAATATACATTTTTTATGAATATATTTTTTTATATATGTCAGGAAAAACTTACAAAAATAAACTGTCTTTCGTTTTTGAAGTTCTTTACATATTCTGTTTTGCACCACTCAGTGGTTTTATATTTACAGTCTTCATATTTCAAAATATTCGGGTTTGTCAGGAGATATGCTCAGATTTAATGCTAATGTAGTGTAATTTGACACTCAAACTACTAAAACTACCCGTTTCCCCTAAATAACCTACATCCGTGTTTACTTTGTCCTCATCAGATGATTTTTTTTAAGATTAGGCAACAATATTATTCATTGTGCATATTTTGAAGACACAACGCGAAAAATTCATGTGATATTTTCCGCAAATACGTAAAATTAAATAATAAATATTTAAAGAGGATGGGATATATAATTTTGAAATATGACTTCAAAATAAATGAAAAAAACTCTTTGCTATGTTAAGTAAACCTTACGAATGACTGCACCAAATTATTAAAATACGTAAAGTTTTTAATCTCAAAACAGTAAAAACTCTACTTATCTTGAAAAAGCGACATGAAGAAAATCATAACAAACACTTCACAAGTGTTTATTCACTATATATGGAAAATTATAAGAGACAACATATTTTTCAAAAAATCTGCGCAGGTGTGCCCTTTAAAAAGTTACTTCCTCCTTTATAAGTAAAATACAGCTTTCATGTATTGAAAGAATTAATAAAAGCTCCATTTTTATTTCAATAGTATGTTCTAAATACAATAAAAAGAAATGAGAAGTAAAAGAAGTATTGCTTCAACAGAGAAATCTGATCCTAAATCTAGACCCTACGTTTATCAATATCTACATTCCGTATTATAAATCAAAACTGCAATACATCTTTAATGTAATCTTGACTCAAATATTCTCTCCTGCAGTCTATATATCTAATCTAAGCTTCATCTATCCTTCATATAGACCGTCCTTTATTCTTATTTTACATCAGAACAGTTAATACAAGATACAAGAAAATGCATTTCGCTTCAAATCCCGAGCACTTTTATTAATTTCAGAGAAAATGTAGGCGTGCTAACACAGAAATAAACCTTATAAATTGCTTTTATGCAAAGCAAGTATGAGACATTTATAAACATGTCAATTTTAAAATATTTTAATAAAAAATTAATGAAAATTATAAAAATTCTCTAAATTTTCTTAAGATTCTTAAAATACTTTTGTAAATAAGTGGAAAGCATTTGAATAAGAAAAATAACAACTGATTAAAATATGAAATATCCAAAAGGCAGAGAAGAAAATAAAAATAAAACATAACCGTTCTTATATAAATATATTTGTCACAATTTAAACTTTGATTTTAGTTATGCACCTTGTAAAACAAAAGTTTGAAGCATTTTTTTTACAAAAACTGTTAATGGAAATAACAAAGGGGTTAAAAAAATAATTGAAAAATTATAGTGATGGTTTGCGTTAGCGATCTATGGGGAAAATTATAAACCCAGGATAAACTTGAATTTGTCTTTCTTTTCAACATTTTGCATATTTATTATCTAGAATTATCGAAAGTCATTTGGTTTATAGATTAGTTTTTCTCTGTGAAATTGATAAGCTAGGGATAATTAGTATAAGTAGATTTGCATTATTTTTTTTCAAGTCACTTTCCTTGAAATAAGTATTATTGAGGAAAATAGCAAAATAACTATTACGGCACATAAATAATTATAAGCCTGGTATACAATTTAATTGTGGAGAATGAAAAGTAAAGTAAGGAAGAAATTCCTAACTATTGGTTTATAAATTTATTCCATGGGGCATGTAATATGTATTAATTGCTAATAAATATAATTTAAATGGCATAATTAATTTGAGCAACACACACACAATTCTTACTTCTAAATACTATTAAAAAATCATACTTCTAAGATATAAAAAAAATAACGAATATTTTATTTTAACAAACATAAAAATAAAACTTGGTAGTATAAAATCAGGCGGCAACATTGCTCCGATATCGGTCAAGTGGCTCCTTCTAAACAGGATGATCTTATTTCGATGCAAACCAATACAGAAAAAAAAGCACAAACCTCTGCCAGATTACTAAAAAAAGTTGAAAATAAAAAAAAAATAAGTTTCCTTAAAAAGGAAAGGAGTTGGAAAAGTCAGCGAGTTTCGAATTTCGAACTTGATTAAGAAACGGCCTCAGACTCACATTACTGCCAGCACTTCGACGTAAAAGGATCTCTCAATTTTTTTTCCTTATCCCTGTCCCTCTACCTCCTTTTGTTAAATCTTTTTTTCCCTATCTTTTCACTTTTTTTATCTTTCGATTCGTGATCAGAAAGTTCGAGACAAACAGCAGCCCCTTGTATTAGAGCAATTTAACAGAACATAACGAAGTAACTCCTTTGTTGTCTCCAAGTACAGAGTTAACAAGTTTTCTTCGCCCTCTAATTCGTTTAGGGCCTACATGTTAAGGGCAATTGGGGCTCTAACAAAATGGGGAAAGATCAATGCAATTATCTTTCTTTTGTGTTTCTCTCTCTCTATGGATCAAAATAGAAAATGTGGTTTATTAAAGTGGCTTAAAAATAAACAGAAACAAATTGTATAAATTAACATTTGCCGAGATAATGCATCATTCCTCTCAATTCCCGTCTATTGTGAGAAGGAAAGGATTTACGCAAGTAATTTAAATTGTGATTTTAAGGCTATTATTCAGAAAGTTACATATAACATATTTATTTATATATCAATTAATATTAATTAAAATTTAATGAAAGTTAAATTTTACATAAATGTTTATTATTTGACGACATAATTTAGAATTCTGTATTTATTCAAGAACTATTTGTGTTAATGTTTTAATACATGATTATATCATATATTAAAACAATATATGATGTAATTGTTTTTTGTTAACATCTGTAAAACTTTATTAAATTGTTTAAATGATTCATATGCACATCCTTTTCTCCATGTGGTTTTAGATTACAAATAATCTTATTTAATCGAATGTAATTTTTATGTAACATAAATTAGGAAATTTTTAATCATTTTCCGAAAGGCCTAATTACAAGTGTAATAGTTACAGCAATTTTATTATTCAAATATATTTCTGTAAGTAAAATTTTTAAGTAATAAAATTTTCTAAAAATTAAAAAGTAGCTATGATATGATAAAATATTCATTCTAAAGTACTGTGGCATTCCTGCAAAAATTCAATTTCATCTTTAATGTACATATACAAAAATATTTTTTGGAAAAATAAATATAATCCAATTATATTTCAAATCCTGGACTAAAAAAGGCCCTACGCGGCAACTAATCTGAATTTTATAAATTTTTCTGCCAATGATAAAACGTGGATTGAAATATTTTATTTATAAACTTTGTAATTTAGGTCTCCTTAAAGACTTTCCTCTGACCTGTAAACAGATAAATTCGAAGTGAATTTTAAAAAAAAATCTTGGAATTATACATGTAATAATAATAATGATTTTATGTGGAAACTATTTACATGAAATGTTTGATGTATTTATATTTGCTATCATCAATTTTAAAATTTTTTAAAATAAAGTTTTAAAAACCTCCAAAAGTAGTAATTTAAAGTTTTTTTCCATGCTTTTGAATATATTTAAAATGTTTATATTTCAAACTATTTCATAATAATGAAAATGCTGTGTCATTTTGGACGAGCAAAAATAACATAATTTTATGAGTTATTATTTCCTTATATAATAAATATGTCTTTCTTTTAATTAGAAATTTATATTTTTCTATGTTTCGGAGAAATTATTTTGTTGAAGAAATATATGTTTTAAATTATATTTTTTCAATTTATTAAAATTAACCCTTCAGGAAATATAAATAACTTATAGTTTAGATAAACTACCCCAGACATTGTGAACAATCAAATTTATGCGTTAAAAAATATGAATCTAAATTGAAATATTGTGTTAAACGCATAATAATATTTATATTGAAATACAATATTTCCAGTAAAAAACTATTGAGGAGAATAAAATAACACAACTCTAAAAATAATGACAAAGCCCAACTTTGTATATCACGCTACAAGGAGTGGAATGTCTCGGGAAAGTTTCCCATACCGTACAGCGCCAATGTTTGAGAGCATACAGTTAAAAATGAGAATTAGAGTGATCGTAAATTTCGATTCAGCTGAAATTCCGACAAATATAATCGGCTGGTCTCATGTTTCCATGGAGACTTTAAGTGTTGTTTCGAATTAAATTGACCCTGGATTTATTAATGAATGCTGTTAAGTTAATTGAAACTGAGGGTGTAATTGTGAAATAGAGAAAAGATAGCGTGCGTTACTAATTTAGAGAATTGTAAAAGTGCTACTACTTTTTGTCGACACTCAAATAATATCGTACTAGTCAAAAGCTGATTTCCCCAAACTACACCTATGTGACCGGTTTCGTAATAAATATAGAATGGTATTAAGCTACTCAGTGCAGGGGAAAATACTAAGCAAAAATAAGTCTAGATTAAATTTGAAAACGGAGGATAATATTGAACATTTACAAAGTAAATGTGCAAGGAAGCATAAAACATTGAATGAATATTTAAATGAGTAGTACTGCTATTTGTTTCATAATAACATCAGTTTCATTTCATTTTAAATTAATTCAATTGGAACTACAAGTAGTATAAATTGCTTATCTTTATTGAAATAAATATTTCTGATAGAAAATTGCTTTACTGTTCCTAACCCTGTGTATGTGTGTATGTGCTTGTGCATGTGTGTTATCTATACTTGCTGGAGAAAAAAGACTCATTGAATACGAGAACTACTGAATTATCAATCCTACAGACTTGAAATCTAGTACACACGTTTCTTTTGTTAAGTAAAAATCTGCTAAGAATTGGTTTTGAAGACATCCACGGGGGTAACGGGAGTGCGTAGATATATAGTTCCGTCATAGAGATTCAAGTTAAGTCCTTTTCATATGAAGATTGCTTTTCAGTACAATCAAAGGCTTATTGCTAAAAATCAGATACAATGAACTTAAATAAATAATATATAGACATACAACATCATTAAATACCCCTGAATAAAAGGGGTACTCTCTAGTAGAATATAGTTAGATCAATAATGTAATAAATTATTATAATTTAATATTAAACAGTATTAATGAAAATATAGCAAGGCAAAACAGGTGAAACAGTCCCAAAAAAACAAGAGCAATGTCTACAAGTACAGCAATACAAAATCAATATCTACAAGTTCAGTAATACAAGATAATGTATTTATAAACATATTTATAAACATAGTTTAAAGTCTCCATTTTCCTCTGTATCTTTCTTTTTAAGTTACTGACAGAAATATATTTTCCAAACAAAATTTTTAATAGCAAAATTATTTATTATGAGCAAAAATTCCATAATCCTATAGTGTGAAACTGTAAACATATTAAAACTATGTAAAAAAAATTCAAAATATTAAAACAAAATTGTGAAATATCATTTTTAATTGTCAAAGCATCAAAAGGTGGTGCACCAGCCTTCCTATAAATATACCAAACACTCTGTGTTCACATGAAAGGATATTTAATGATAAAAAAATGCTGTTTAAAAGTATTCTTCACATAAATCAATACTACATTGTACTAAAAAAATATATAAATAAGTTTAAAAATATTTCTTAAGAATTAAAGACTAAAAGTGTAGAAATTAAAATTTAAAAAAAAAGTCTCTAAATATTTACATTGAAATGGACTTATAATCATTTTCAATACTCACCTTTAAAATACTGACACAATTACTTTCAGTTTATACCTTATTTTTAACATTTAATGATTTTTTTCATCTTTTTTAATCCCAAACATTATAGAAGTTAATTAGGTTTGAAGAAACCTAAGAGGAAATTAAATATAAATGATAGTTAGAAAAGGGTTTTATGAGCTTTTTATGAAGCTGAAATTCACCTTAATGGTACTAAATTTCGATTACTTTTCTCATTAACCATTTTACGAACATATAGTCAAGTCTTACTATGTAAAAAAGTATGCATTGATTTTTTTTTTGTATCTACACATTGATACAGGTATTAAGAATTTCATTTCAGAGAGAAATATTCATTTATAAAAAAATTCTTTATTTTTATTGCTAAAAACTCGAAAAGCAATCAATGAAGAAAGTTGAAATTTTAAAATGAATGAAAGTTCACAGTGACGCAGGAGCTATTAAATATGAATTTAGAAGTTTGTAACTCATTGGGTTTTGAAAGCTTTTTATAGTACAGTATTAAAAAGACATTTCAAAGCAATTTTGTATTATTTTATTTTATTACTAATATTTTTGGTGAGAAAAGCAATTTCATCAGGTTAAAAGTTGAGTTGGGTTTATTATTTCTTTGCCGTTAGTTTGTATTCATTGTGTTAAAAACATATCACGATTACTTTTTCAAATACAAATACAAATTTACTATCTTCATAAAATAGTATTTTATTATACAATTCAGTTGGATTAAAAGCGTCTTGTTACTTAATTATTTCTGTAAAAATAATTTGAATTTAATGCATACGACATGCATCTGGAATTTATAATAAATAATGTCAAACTACTCGTATATTCTTGTTAAAACTTTACCCTTCTGAAGCCGTCTGGTCCCTTCTTGTTCATTAAATAGTTACAATTGGATTTTCAAGTTCCTGTTGAAGCTTCATGTTTCATTTATTATCAAATTCTACAAAGATCTGATTGAAAACAGCGCTTCGCATTTTTAGTTAAAAATTATTTTAACATATTGTATCTCGCCTGTACTGATGTCTTATTGTTACAGTAAATTTTAAGTACCGTGCATTCTGGTGTGTAGCACGCCCTTTTCTTACCCTTTAGGGTTTTTGTTCTAGAAGTATATCTTTGTTGAAAAGCCTGGTGGAATACTTTAAATAAACGATTTCAAAAGATAAAAGAATTGAAAATGTATATTGCAGGTTTGTTCGTAAAAAAGGCGAGAATTATTCAGCAAATATATCTAAAAATTAAAAAAATAATGTAGCTTGAAAGCGCAGGTGCGCGTAAAATACCAGAATATACGGTAACAATGCTATTTTCAAATTTGTACACTTAGTACCAACCTTCTGAATCTTTAATTGAATCATAAATTTCCACTTACTAATTTAAGAAGTGTATAAATTGCATTTTCAAAATATTCTTCACATTATACATAACAAAATGAAGGAAACCCAAGATAGATGGAATGTGTCTAATGATCTGGGAATAAACATTGTAAAAAGATACTTTCTCCTTAAGCTGTATTCCAAATGAAAGCAGTTTCCTACTTTTTCTATAAATGTTTCTGTCCATTCGATTGTTAAAAAAAGATCATGCGTGACTGATTCTGGAACTCATTATTCTTTTTCCTTTCACGATACGTGTACATTCTAAATTTGTTCTAATTACTTAAATTAGATGTGCACATTTGTCAAAAGAAAAGACAGCTTGTAGATAAAGGATTAGCTTTAATGGCAGTTAATAAGGAAGGGCGGGCTGTACAGAATTGGTTTAGGTTAGATATCTTACTTTAATCTGTAAAAAACGTTATTCATTGTTGAGTTATAAATGTCGAGAAAGTTAAACTAAAAGAGAAACAAGTCCACAGATTACTTTTCTTTCAGGTAAGTCAAAGTTTGGTCATTAACATAGTACGGAAATCTTTTTAGAATATTTCTCTATTTTCTGTTTTATTTTTAAATTGTGCTAATTTTGGCAATTTTTAAAACCTTTTATTCATTAAAGATATAAAAGCTTAAAGCATTGTGATTTTTGGTTTGAATTTAGAATAGTATGTTTAGGAAAACATCGCTAAAAGTAGAAAGCTTAACAAAAATAAAGCCGAGTTTTCTTTTTATTTGTTTATTATAGTTTTTAAATATATTAATTAACGGTTTGAAAAAAAAACAGTACAACTGATACATTCAACATTCATGCAATATGCAAATTCCATTGTAGGTTTTGTGGTAATCTTATATTCAAATAAAAAGTTGGCAGATAAGTTAAAACATTAGCACCACATGTTAAAATATGACCTATTTATAACATTATTTAAAAAGTTTTACATTTTATTTCAGTTAATTCAATATGAGTATATTTAGACATAAAATATAACATTTGATAACAAAATATCATATGAATGAATTTTTAGGGGTATAAAAAAATTAAATAATTGAGGTAAAATTTGTTAATTCTGTGTTAAAAAAAAGATGTATACTTTCAATTTTTCTTCTGGTGTTTTTTGTCTTCATAACTATGTCTATTTTTTATTATTGTAAAAATAAAAATCCCTTAAATCCTTATTTAATTCGTTCTTCCTTCATGAAAAGTGTACATCTTATTCGATAGAAATACTTATAAATTTGCATTAAATGCATAATAATAAAAAATTGTTATTCAGTAAAATTATATGAGTTCCCTATTAGAAATGAAATTTACGATTTGAATAATGTACTAAAATTATAAAGATGGCAGGTTTATCCGTATGATTTATGATTCAAATAAAAATATAATTTAATTATATTCATAAAACACACCTTTCCATTCAAAAGTTAATTTTAAGTATTCGGAACAAGGAATGGTATGTAAGCATCAAAAATGTTATTTTCCTTATATGTGAGTGCATATGTAATATTCTAAAACTGAATGTAAATTCTGCGAAAGAACTCTAAACTACCGAGAACTCTAAATTATGAAAGAACTCAAACCACCTTTTACGGAATAAAATTTTCAAATTAGAAGAAATCTATTTTAAAAAAGTAAAATTTCAAATATATCCTTTCCAAAATTTTATAGGTAACCAGGTTAATTCTAAAACAATATTCATTGCAGAAGTTTCTTAAAAAATGTTTTAATTTTCCAGTTTCCAGCAAGACATTCCAACACGTTGAGGATCTTTGTGAGAATTTTGCATGAAATATTCGTAAGTCTCCAATGTTCAAATGTTTCAATACAATTGCCCATCACACTAGATGACAATATCTAATCTTATGTCCCTAGCTCTAAGCTACCCATGACTTTCTAATTTTTGCAGTGTAATTTATAACACCGTTTTTTAATAGCAGTATAGTAAAAATTAAGAGGCTCAATATCAAATTTCAGAGTAAATTAAAAAATAAGCACATGTTTTAGAATTTAAATTAAGGTGTTTTACTTAAACTAAATTTTGAGTGTAACTCATGTGCATTTTAAATATCAACGAACGAAGTAAATAATGCCCTAATGAATTTAATCAATATACTATTCAATGTTTCTTCTTTCAGTATTGTTTATAGATTTTTTTCTATTGTTCGTATAGAAAACAGGATATTATTTGTTTTATGAATTCAGTTATTTCAGAAAACTTGAAGATATTTAGATTTTTGATATATCCCAGTTAGCCTCACAATACAGGCATACCTTATGACTCCACTCAAATTCATGATCGAAAAATACTTTTTACATTTCTTGAAAAATGCTAAGCCCATGTAGACATTTTCTCTTAATTTTGATTAATTGTTTGCCTGTGTCAATGTCAATATCTAGTATTTTTCTCAATATGCTTGTTGACTGATTTATAGACTAAAAAATTGTTTTTTTTTCTAACCATGGGATCTAATAATAGATGCTAGACTTTTAATTTTAGAGACATTTCTGTGCCCAGTTTCTGTTTAGTTTCCATTTGCTAATTATCCCTGTTTCTGTTTATAACCTCACTGTTAAAGTTATAGATTTATTATTTGTGCAAATAACATTATTAATTAGGTGAAAATTTATGAAGCGAAAATAACTATTGTTCTTTAAAATACTTTTATATTTCACAAATTATCAACCAGCACATAATATCTGTAACAACCCCATATTATAAACTACTTTTTACACTTTCCTTAATATTATTAAAATTAAATTTGCTTATGTTTAAACAAATTATTTAAGTATATATGCTATGCTCCAGAAAAGACAATAGTGCCGAAATTCCCTCGTTATAGAGCGTGACTCCTAATTATAAAGAAGAAAATTAAAATCAGATAAATGCTCTATGCTACCCTAAGTTAAATGAATTTAGAACATTCGGAGAAAATTTGAGTTTATGAATGATATACTTTTTGATGTAGTGAAAATTTACCAGTAGTAACTTAATTCTTTTTAATTTAAAAGCTTTCATAAAAAGTACATTTTGTGTTGTTGTTTTTTTACAAATTCGTAAAAATTTTAACAATTTAATAAAAGTTATTCAACGGTCTATTTTACTCAGTGAGTTTATATATATTCATTCATATAATGGTTCTCTCATACAATACAAGAAAAATATTACATCACTTCACGCAAATCTATGTTTCAACTCCCCCTTTCAGTTCACTAATGTAACCAGAAACAGCAAATGTGTGTGTATGTAACATGCTACAAAACAAATGCAGGGCAAAAAGAAACATTATTAATAATTTAACAGCCATAAATGAGAGGGAAAATAATTATATATGTGTTTTCAATACCTTGATATAATACAAGGGAAGCTGAAAGGAAGCATTAGGTAAATTTAAATTTAAAAAAAAACTTTTTGGGGGGAAAATAATGAACATATTTTTCCATAAACATACTTAATATTTTAAAAACATTATCCTTTGACACTACGAAGATAATTCAATCCATTATTTATGAACTCGAATCATTAAATAAATCCATTACAGAATCTACAGACAGAAGTAAACTACAAACGTGTACTGAAAATTATAATCAAATATGTTCTCGTCAGTCAGTTAATAGGAAGAGTTTAAAATGATTTCATTTTAAAATGAAAGAAACAAATAAAATAAACTAGCATAGATTGATCTCTTCAGGTGTCGTTAAAATCCATATTTAAATAATGAAAGCATTATAAATGCTTTAAAATTGCTTACACTTTTTTTTCTTTTAATTTAACATTACAACGTGGTTCTCAATTATCATGAACACTTTTTGATAACGAGAGTCTCGAAATAGTTAAATTCCTAAAGTTTGTAACATTTTAGCTGAGTAATATTTCATGCAAAAAAGTTTGTCTTCTTAATTTGTGGCTAAAAATGGCTGATGTGTTTGATCATCCGTTTCAAGATCTTGTAGTTGGTTAGACTTGGAAAAGTTCGTGTGGACCACCGAATCATGTCTCAGAGGAAATCAATATGCGCATACATTACCTTGGGAACGTTTTAACTAAGTGCTTTCGCCTGCGTTACTGCAAGAATTTTATGTGGAAATGAAGCAAGAAAAAAAATAAATGTTTTAAATCGACGAAGGATATAAGCACCCGTTTTTAATCGCATAGCAATGCACTGGTAAAATTTTATCATTTCTGTGGTAATGGAAAATGATAGTATTGGATAACGATTAGAGGTAAGAGCTTGGTTTTAACGTAATGCACTTTTTAAAATGCCAGTGACTCCACCAAGATTGAGATGCACTTCATTTTTGTTTGCTGTTTAAATTCAAAAAACATTAACGTCACGCTGCAGCCTGCCAATGCTAACTGGAATCGAACGCTTTAAATTATTTTTAAAGGGTCTTAAAAGCAGGTTCCAGCTAGAATTAAAAATATTTCAACCAATAATTTGGAAACTTTCTTTTCTTAATGTAATATTTTTTTCAATGGAAAAAACTTCAAATTACGTTTAGCTTAAAAAGCTTTCAATCATATTTATGCAGTTTAAACCTTTTCTAAAAGCATTATATAGATACTTATTACAGTTATTTATTATAGTGAAGTGTTGCATGTGAGATGTGAGCTGTTGATAAAAATTATGATTTAAGTAGTTTATTATCAATTGAGCTATGAAGATCCTAATGAATGAACTTAATAAAGTTTGTATAAAATCAGGTTATTTTTGTTACAGAAATGAAACGATGATTTCTTTTAGATTACTTAACATAATTACCTTAGTTTTAGTACATATTTTTTTATAATTATACTGTTTTAATTACCAATGCTGCACTTAAGACTATTATCAAGGAAGAGTTATATTTTTAAAAAAGAAGGCTTACAAATGCATCTACATGTAATCTTTATGCAAATAATTAAAGCAGTTGTGGTATGAGTGGGGATTTAACCTCTAAACCCCAACCTTGTATTTGCCACAGATGAATATTGTATCAGGCAGTGTACATGTAGTTTATACAGTTATCTAATTGCTAGCAAGTTATTTTATATGAAGTAAATATAGTTTTGAAAGTAATGCCATAAAATGCTACTCAAATAGAACGTAATTTTCTAAATCATGAACAAAAGCGTGTAATCAATTTTAAGTCATCAACTTGCATTAAATCTTTGAACGTATTTCATTAATGTAACTGTTCAAATTTTCTAATTTAATATTCTATAAACAGAAAGAAATTGTTTTTAAAGATGACTAGTTTGATGAAGTTTTGAAACTCCTGAACGAAATTGAAATATATTTAAATTGCAGAAAAAATAGCTAAATAATGTCTTTCTAAAATATAAATTCATTTATTAACAAAAACAAGCACTGATCATAAAAAGAACATGTAACATGTAATTTTAAAAAAAAAACTGGAAACTAGTATAAGAGTTTTTATCTAGTTATTAACAGCAGTCACAAAGAAACTTCAAATAATCAAAATCCTCATTCTCTATGTAAACATAAAATATTGGAATTTTTTTTTTTACATTTCTAAAAGAGCATACTTAAATAAAATGTGTAATGTTAAATAATATTTTAATAATTAACGTTGTATTATGTTATTGAAATATTCCAAGCATTAAGAATATTCAAAATCTGTAGCAAATGAAGCTTCTGATAAAAATACTCAACAAAAGGGATTCGATAACATCTCATCCGTCCAGAAAATCTCATTTTTCTTTCTTATTTGTTTGGTTTATGTGTTTCTCGAATGTGCTGTGTGGCAAGTGAAGTGGATACTTCACTTTGCAAATCTCATAAAGAATAAAGAGAATTACGCATCATTTGCCCTCATTCAACGATTGTAGCTAATCATGTGGTTTATTACATCTTCACCTCACAACAGTGAAAATCCTTCTTAAGATAATGAGATTATGAACTGCCATCACATTAAATCCCTTCAAAGGTATGAACAAGTCGCAACATGGTTTGATGTTTATAAGTGATGCATAATTAGATTACTGGTTGGGTTTAGTCAGCAGATTCAAGACCTGAGCCGGAAGTGATATTGATTTTTTATTGATGATAATACTCGAAAAATGGAATTTTAAAAATCGTAGTTTTTATTTGTGTGTTACTTTAGTTATAAAATAAACCTGGCAACATATAAAGTATGTCGAAGTATTTTGCCCTACTTAAAAACCATCTTAAGCTCTTTAATTAAAAGATCATGTTGTATTTTGCCTTTAAATCTGTGGAGTTCGTAGAAAGAAAGTAAAAAAGTAACGTTATGGTGAGAAAATTTTTTTTTAACAAAGTAGTCGATTGCTTATAATTTTTAATAGTTTCATATTTTTGCATTCAGCTCTATTTTAAAGTGTGTATGAAATTTCCATTGTCCTAGAACAAATTATAATGAATTACACTTCATTATTTATAATAGTTTATTAAAATATTATTTTTATTTATTATTATTCTTTTAATTTTTCTACATTCATTTTAAAGTAGAGTTAAATCTTTATGAAAAATAGCAAATTACATTAAAATTATTTAAAATTTTATATACTCTAGAATTTTGGAATCTTGTCTCTCATTCAAGAATTTATCTAATATTTTTATTTCAAATCACATCTTAAAATAATATGGGTAATTTTATAAAAGTTTTGAATCCCAAAAGATTTTTATTTGTGAGATTGAAATTATGCACATAAAAAGATCCCCTAGTTCCTTTGGAATCAAACTGTAAAAATTTTTAACTTTGAAAATCTTTTTTTCAAACTCTAATCTCCGGAATGAAATACACACGTAATTCCAGCTGACTGGAATTTATTACCAAATAACCCATGAAACCTCAATAGCAACAAAATCAATTATCCCTCGTTGCAATTCTTGAGAAAGAAAAAAAAATATCCCATACCAAACGAGGAACTTGGAAAATTAACGTCCAAAAATGCTGGAAAATAATAACACCTGGACCTTCTCCGTGAAGAGAGAAAAAAAGAAAAAGATAATTCTCTTGCCATGTTTAATCATCGCCACGAAACAATCCTTGCCTCTAATTCAAGTTATTTATATTGAAATTTCCCTAAGCATTGGTCCTTGGGGAAATATAAAGAGCCTCAGTTTCTCTGGAGATTGAAAAACAAAAGACGCAAGCCAGCGCAAAAATTAAATTTGAGGGAATTGTTGTCTGAAACAATGTAAGAAAGCACACGACATGAAAGGGTGGGAGGAATTAATGGTACCAACTCCGTCAAAAGTCCATTAGTTGAGGGGCCATTAAGGAAGAATGAGTAAATCTACTGCTGTACGGTCGCATTAGACATAACTGAACAAAACGAGGGAAAAAGAGTAGACCCCAGAATAAGTTTCCATTAGGTCTGCAAACTTTTCGCAGGTATGCGTTTGCTCACAAAGAGCTGCATTATTCATTATCGAAACCGAATTCAAATAATAATGAAGGTCGGTCTTCTGAGTTTTTTTTCTCCCTTCTTGTTTCTACAACTTGAAAGCATTTACTGTTGGTTTTTGAGAACGAAGCGTGATGTGGGGTTCCTCTTTCAGGAAGAGTAAAGTATTTTAACAGTTTTAATGATATTTAAGGTTTTGATTGATTATTCGTTAAATGAATGAGTCTTTATAGCGAGAAATTTCAGAATTTGTAATTTGGAGAAGATAATGAGCTTTTCAGTTTTACTGGATTGTGAAATGCAGTGAGTAGCAGTGACATGTGTATTAATGATAGGGTAAGTGAAACTGTCGGGAATGATTTCTCTGAATATTTTTATATTGTTTTTCTTGTGTTTCTTGTTTTTAACTGCTAAAGTATTTAATAAAGAATTAATAACAACTTGACGTTTTATTTTATATTTATTTATAGATATGTTAAAATAACTACTTGTGTGCGTGTGTGTGTGTGTGTGTGCGTGTGTGCGTGCGTGTGTGTGTGTGTGTGTTTACTGTCAAGTAGGTGCTTTTAAGTTCAACTAAAAATGTTTCGTAACTAAAATGAGTTTTTTTATTATATGACCCTGAAGACGGGGTGGAATTTTCTAATGATACGGTATAAGCGCAAAATTAATACTAGGTTAAAATTATAGCTGAAGTATTATAAGTAATACGTATATACTCAATATAATGGTACAGAAAGAAACAGGTTGGAGACATTTAAAAGAAATACATTGAAGGAAATGCGAAATAAAAGGAAAACATACACACATCAAATTTAAATAAAAATTTCTATCAAAGTAAAAATATTTTGCCTATTACGTAAGCCATTTGTCATTTTATTCTTTAATTGAATGATTTTCCATTCAGTTTTGTTTACTTGTACTTTATTAAAATGTTCGTACTCTAAAATTAAAAAAAAAACATTCACAATCGCTTTTTTCAAATTGCATGACACTTATTCCAAAATACCTATTAAATAACTTCTGTTGGCATCCATTTTGGCAATTGAACAGCTTTACTATATGTCCTACATATTATTTATCAGTTTTCCTACGCTACCATTTAGTCATTTAAAGACTTGGTTCGAAATATTTAGGAAATTCTAAGCAGTATAATAGTCAAAATTTATGATAGATATTTTAAAGGTAATTTTTATTCAATGATCTTTTCAATCAACCTGACTCATTGGGTAGAATGAAATGATGCATATTTTTCAAAGATACTGGGTAAGAAACCTATCTTTTTTGTGAAAGTTGGAAGGGAAAAAATATCTATTTTTCATCATCAAACACGATAATGAAATATTGAGTTTCCAACCATTTAAATTCTTGATAGTTTTTTTTTCCCTACATATATAAATTCCAAATTGTAATTATTTGACAAACACATTTACAATTTTTATTCAAAAGAATAATAAGTATTATTTCATTAAATATATTTTTATTTTTATCTTGACTTCGGTTCTCAATTCGTTATAAAGAAATTCTTTCTAAAACCATGATCTTATGTATGTGAAAATAAAATAGCAGAATAAATTATTCATTTAAGTTTCAAATAAGAATCATATAAAACAATTATTTGTTAAATGTGTTTAAAACTTCAAAACATTCATTGAAATTCAAGTATCCTAAAAATTTTAATTCTATTAATTTTGTCCGATTAATATTTTAATAATAAATATACAGTATGTTATTTTTTTAAAAAAATGTTTTGCTTGTTGGTTATTTAAGCACTGCATAAATAAGCGTGTAAAAATAGCTATAGCAAATTGTCTGAAAGCTATTTTGAATTGGAATACAATGTAATCAGACTATTCAGCAAAGTATTATGAACATTTCAAAGTATTTGTACAGATTTAAAAAGGCCACAAAAATTCCTATGATTTTGTTAAGACTTTAATTAAGAAGTTCAAACCAAATTTTAAATAAAGAATAATGTGTTAACATTTTTTATGTACTGAATTTATCAAATACGCGCGCGTTTTTCTTTGTCAATATAAAAGCCTTGTATCTGAAACACATGTATTGTTAACATGTGCTTTAGAACAACACATTAGTTAGGGTTCCTGAATTACATTTCTATGAATAGCTTGCAGTGGTACGTATGTATGTGCTATTCAAGGTAAATAAAAAATAACATATGTATCAGAAAGTCTTTAATGTTCTAGTACTTTGAATTTATTTAAAAGTTACATTCATATATATAATTAGCATAGTCTTTATAAATAATTATTTCGAAGCACACCAGTGCATTCAATAAGTTATAAATTATATTACAAACAAAATTTCAGTAGATTGTATACACATTTATACTTTTTATACTATAAACACATTTTTAGTACACAGTTTATACATATTTTTATTTTTTATTTAATTTTAAACATACTTATACATATATATATTCAGAACATTCCATATATATACTCTCTTAAACAATTATATATTAGTATATAACTGGCATTTATTTACTGGGATTATATGTTAGAAAATTGTGTGGTCAGAAGTTATCAATATTACCAGATTCATTATACAATTCCAAAATTAGAAGTAATTTTTAAATAATTACACGTGACGAAAAATAGTATGCAAAAACTTTTCAAAATGTGTTTATGAAATATAACATTTACTTCCTCAAAAAGAACTAAATGGTAAACGATTTACTTAAAGCGAATTTATGTTTATATCAAATAAGCAATAGAGTGAATATTTGTATTGTTGTGTATGTTAAATTACTAACACCAAACGTAATTCTAATTGCGGCCGATGTGATCAAAATAAAGCAACAAAGCTCTGTAGACATTTCCGATGCCTTCAATAAACATAAACCACGAATGCGACTGACCACTCAGAAGGTCCCTGTAAGGGCTAGACTTACCCTTTGATTACAAAGCCGACTTCCAGGAAACCATTCCGAGCATCAACTCCCAAATCCCAAACTGACCAGCCGTGTCTTCATTCCCTCTCACGTTCTTTGCAATTCTAAAGGAAAAGATTCCTCCTTTAGAAAACGGGAGAGAAAGAAAAAGCTATCGCGAATAATCCTGGAAAAGGGAAAGCGACAGTGATTGCTTTCAAATAGCCCTTTTTTTGCTAAAAGAAGTCCATCAAGGAAAAGGTTCTTTATTTTTTCCTTCTTTTTCCTTTTTCCTCTAACGCGAAGCCGCAGTTTTTCCTTTCCCCTTCTCCTCGACTTGGCATGTGCAGTGTGGAATGAGCAATTATTCTTATCACTGTGCCTCTTCTTCACGGATCACGCACATGTAGAATGTTACGAAGATACCCGCATGGGTAAGCTTTCGTAAAGTGAGAGCCTCAACTTTTTTTGAAGACTTAGAGCGCCGCTAAGTGATTACGGTACATTGCTTAGCAAGATGGGAATTCGAAAATAATGTGAGCGTCGTTAGAGTAGTTTTGATATAACCATTCAGTCTCGTTGGTATATGATATTTATTTGGCGTCAGTCTTAAGTGCAGTAAATGGTAAAGTTAATGAAGTGTGCTGGGTATGATAACAGGAAGGTTAATAGGAAAAGATTTCGAAAGTTGATTCATAAAAGTTTAGTGTTATAGTTAATGACAAAATTTTATTAAATTTTACGATATAACTCGACAAGCACTTTTTTTTGGAAATCTTCTTGTATAGTTATGATAAGTTAACTTTCATTTTAATGTTAGGTGCATATTTATGTATAAGCAAAAGTTTTCTTTTTCATAACATAATTTTTTTTGAAGAAAATATTACATTAAATCGAGAATGAGAGAGAACAAATTGGGTAGAATATTTACTCTGAATAAATACTCTGCTTATTGTGATTGTTCTAGAAGTGTTTGATGACCTTAGCTTTGTAAATTATAGATTTTTGCGAGCCATACATTAGTTAAAAATGTATATACACTGATTTTGAAACAGAAGTAATTCGTGCATTTCAATTCTTTAATCCTTTAAATCTAAATTTAATAAAATCGCCAGGCAAAACCTTATTATGAATAATTTTATTAATTAAAAAACACATTACATTAATTTTAAAATTTACGTGATGCAGTCAAAAATCACTGGTTCATTAGTTTTTAGAAATTTCATCCAATTTCTAGAGGAATATTCGACGAAATGCATTATAACTTTAAGATATAATATATAAGCATGTTTTAATTCACTCTTTTCACAGAATTTACAGTCTTTAGCTCTTAGAGGAATGTTAACAGGTCGATACAGAAAATGTAGATCCTTTTAATTTTCATGTGCCATAAAATGTAGGAAAAAGTCTATCCCTTGTAGAAAATATTCAATTAGCTATTTTCAGTTTGTACAATTTTCTGTTGCCCATTTGTCGAATGTTATCAGCATCTTTCTTCCATTTTTTTGTATTTTCTACTAATGTAGAGCAACTTATTTAAGCCAATGTAGTAGAATATCGTGAAATGTCAAAATCAATAATGATAAGTTGAGTCATATTTCCGTTGCACTTTTAAAGATACGAGCCTTATCCAAACCTAAATGCACTTATAGTAGTTAAATATACATACACAATACCTAATTCACATAATGTACTTAAATATATATTTTAGTTCAAAATAAGTCAATTTCATGTAATTCAGCATAACAATCATGTTTTTTTTAAAATTAAAACAACACTTCATGGTAACATCTTACTAACAGTCAATTTTCTAAAAGTAAAGGAAGTAAGTCTCATTACACCATCTATTGAGGTTTACATTATCTGCCTTATCGTATTTCTCACAAAAATATGAAAGAAATTGTTGATGCCTTTTGCGAATATGCGCAATATGTATTTCTTTAAATAGTCATGCCTAATTTAGTGTGGGTATTTTTCAAGGAACATTTCAATGTAATATGCATTTTGTATGTTCACAATTGTACTATAAATTTTGTGAAAAGGTATATCACATTTTGAGAATAATATAAAAAGATTTGAAAAAAAAATTATATTTTACGCGAAAATAAATGCTATTGTTATTAGAAAATTTTGTGAAAATTATTCAGATTTATTGAAAATTGTTTATTGAATAATTTGTGAACGTGATAACTCAGTTAATAGGCACATTTAGTGGCATAATTACTTTCTATAATTTAATGTAATTCAAGCAATGATGACGGAATAATTATGATTAAAAAGTACAGAATTCCAAAATGCTTCTAGTAGTAATAATTACGTAAGAAAATATTCTTACAACATAAATTTAAAATTAAGAATGAAAGAGAGACATTTTTTAAGGAGATTCATTAATTGCGTTTTAAAATTATTCAATTTTAACTAGTTGTTATTAATTATTTTAATAAACCATCTAATTTTTTAACTCACAAATCCGTACGACACTGTGTTTTCTCAAAAACGAGACCCAATTGAAAAATACCCTGGCATGATTCTTAGGACCTTCACAATGTAGATCTCACCACTAAAATAAGCCCTAGTTAAGATTGCAAAACGTTGCAAAATAACCAATCGAAATTCAGATACAACGTAAAGCATATATGTTGAAAGCGAACTTTTCCGGGATAGATTAGAATTTTCAGTATTTAGTATGCCTTGTACTACAATTGGCAATTGGCACTGGATTGAATATCAAATTAAAAGGGAATAATACATGAAGACCATATAAGAGATCTGTACAAAAAGAAAAAAACAACCTATTCCTCGAGTGCTGGAATGCAATATTGAAATACTCGAGGAGCATCTTAAGCTATATCTGTGCAAAGAGAATTGGGTCTTCGAACTCTCAGAAAATGATGACCAAAGTGCGATATCCTCAATCACTAGATAGATGAGGTAAATTCTAAGAAGCTTAAGAGTAGATAGGGTCTCGCCATTCATTATTTCCTGAGTTGGGAACATCATCTGTGAATGGATTGTTGATAGAAGAGCAAAGAATGCAGTTGTACGCAAGATTGATACCGTAACAATCGTCCTTGTAATGACTCCACAGTTAGACTAATCGTTGTAAGAATATGAGGCATCATAACACTGAATGAACGACTTCCTTCGTTGATGTGATAAGGTTTTCCGACGATGCTATAGAGAAATACAATATGAATATACTGCATTTGAATAACGTAAACTATATTTTGCATGGAAACGGATACATCCTATGAAAATGAGCTCTAACATGTATTTTTAGGAAAAGTTAAATGTCCTATTTTCAGTAGAAGCGGTATTAAAAGTATTCATATTCAATTATTAATCATATTTATATTATTGGTTTTATTTATTGAAAAACGTATCAAGTATATCAGTTTTGATTCTGATTTAGATTTTTAGTCTATCTAAAGTTTTTCTTTTCTTTAAAAAATGTGATCTAACTTATCGAAAGATTGATACAAATGCATTTAATTCCAGTCATATTTCCGCCAAGATATAACTCCCTCAATTAGCTCTACCCCAACAAGAAGTAACATATTATCTCCTTAGAAATTCAAAATATGGTTAGTCTGGTTAAGAAAGTTGGTTTCTATTTTTTTAAATTAAGAGGATTTTTTTAAACTAACGTAAAATCCGGCTTATAAGGCGCGCCTGTACTTTTAGGCTAGGATTTTTAATTTTTAGGTATATTTGCCGTATAACGCGCACCCCCATTTTACAAAGGAGTCTGAATTGTAAGTGCACAATATTTTAATGTTTTAAAGTACTATCCCAAGGTATTATATCCCAAGCTTCAGAAAAAAATATATTATACTTCTGATATACAACTCTGGGAGTTCCTAACGAATGTCATTTCTTTTAAGTAAACAGTATTTCGATCTATAAAAAAATCTAATTTTTTCCACAATCATCTTTTTTATTTTTAAAGCTATCATTATGTACCCGGCGTATAACGCGCAGCCGTAAATTTCGATCATATTTTTTGAGATAAATGCTCTCGCGTTATACGCCGAATTTTACCGTACATAAATCCAACACCAAATTTGAATCTCTGAGCAATTTAATTTTTTTCTCGGGTTTTCTATGATCTTATTATTTTTCGATGAACATAAAATGTATGCATTAAATTTATACATATCCTCTCTAGCTTATTTAAAAAAATATTTGAAGTGCTCTAAATAGCATTAAGAAAAACATTTCTTATAAATCTGCTATGATAACGCACTAAAAATAGTATAATGATTACTTTTCAAAATATTCAGCATGTGAATATTTTTTTAAAAATAAACAATGAACTTAAAAGCGTATTCTCAAACTATATATGGAAATTGTAGTTTATTGAAACAAGGCTAGAACTGTTCGAATGGCTCTAGCCTTCCGTATACATTTAAAGATCTAATAGGTACATCTAGCAAATAAAGACGATAATTCGAAATGAAATGTTGAATAGCATACGATTCAAACAGACCCCACTTAGAGCCTTTAGCATTTTGTACCTATTCACACAACCCGATAAACATATTTTATGTATCTAAACATGTCTATATATCTAAACATCAGCTATTCACTAAATATAGCCAAAGTACTTCAAAATAGCTTGTTAATTGAACATATATAAATTATTGGCACAGAGAGGAGGGGTCAAGCCAGAATAAGGCGATCGAAATTATATTATAGAAATGCGTTATGTAAGGGTAATTGTGTGAATATTAGAAAATCATATACATCTATATATATATATATATATATCTGTAGAGTCTAATTAAGGAAATAAGTTGTTCACAACTTGCAACAATAATGGATGTAGTACTGTATAAAAATAGATTTAAAAAAAATTCTAAATATTTTATTGGAAATATTGTAATATAAGTTAGTTGATTATATTTTGATAATTAATTTTAATAATTCAAAATTTGATTTTGTTTATTATACTCCGGAAATGCCTTCAGAGGTTCACGTATAGAAAACTTTGAAAGGCACACACAAATCAGTTTAATTCCCCATTTTTATTAGGAATTACCTGTATTTATAAATATGATTGACAGGTGAAAAAAATCCAATATTCTACGTTTTTTTTTTTTTTTAAAGAAATGGTAATTAGAAGAAACCCACTAAAACTTTTTTAGTGACCGTACCATATGTATATTTTACATCTATCCCCCTAGATTATTTTAACAGTGCATAATTTGTACAAAAAGAAGTGCTGATAGTTTTTAAAGAGATTTCTATAAGTAAATTCGATTTCTTAAATGCAATGATACTAGATACATTATCTAGTATAATGTATGTAGAATAAAAATAACAGAGATTCAATAAAATTAAAATAAAACATCCAATACAGAAAAATTCACTTATTTATATTTAAAATTAAGCGCAAAATCTTTGAGGGTAAAGGAGATGGGGATTCTTTTTGTCTTTTTCTTAGATTTTAGGTCATCCTGTGGAAATGGTAAGATCACTCTGACTACGTAATTTTTAAAATTGACATCGGTGACCAATTAGAGCAACAGCTTCTAGGTATTAACAGGAATTTCGCAAATTTTTCTAAGTTAGCGACCTTTAATAGTTTTGGCATTCCTGGTTAATGTACAGTTTATTTTTAGGGGGGGGGGGCAAAATGAGGGATGAATTTTTAAAATGACAAATGGACAAGTGATCGTCAGATCAGTCCTCTAGTTCATTAGTCAGAATTGAACAATAATATGTAAATATAAATCTGAAAAAAAGGAATAGAATATATGTTTGTGAAAACTGGGTCCGGAGAGCAAGACAGAGATATATCTAGAAAGTAATACACAAACCTAAAGACATGTAGTTACCATACCGAGATCTTCTTGAACAGGGGAGACACGTCTTTCTTTTTATTGTCTTTTACTTACTTCTTTGAGTCATTGTGTAAATTGTAAGAGTGTTCCGAATTCACCAACACATTTCTTATTCACGCCTCAATTGGTGACCATTTAGAATGCCAAAGTGTGAGTCCTAATTTAATTTTGGCAAACTAGTTGGAGTGTAGGATTCTCAAAGTTGATAATCTTGTTAAATCTCATCCTCTTTCGAAGGAATAATGAATCATTTAAAATTTCAAATGGATGAAGGGTTATCAATTAACTATATATAAATACATAAGATAATTGTAACCGTATCTCTTAAAAATTAACATCGTGCGTTTTTAAAAGTAAGATTATATCAGAATCTATCGAATGATATATGTCTTCATCGACGGAAGTCACTCCAATTTCAATACTTCCTGTTTAGCTTTATATAAATAACCTAGACTCTAGAAAATATCTCTTTTTCCTTGTCTTCATTATGTAATAATAGCTGAATTTTGTTTCTTGCCACCTTGCTGTGTTATCCAAACGTTAAATGTAATCCATTTTTATATAGGGTGTGTGTTATTGTCAAATGAAGAGGAGTACCCAAATACCAAATGATGCCTCGTCCAACATTCAACACCTTAAAATCATTTCACATAGTTCTGAAATAAAGAATAGAAAACTTGCCACTCACCAAAGACTTTATATATATTTTTTTATCATTTACAATATGCAATTTTACTGAAGTTCTTCAAAAATAATTCTAAGCTATATGCAAAAAATAAAAAAGATAAAACAGGATAAAAATAATGCAAAAGTAAACTCTTATGCTTAATACTCTAGTTATACATATAGATAGATTATATATTTCTGTAACTATGCATTCATATGATAAATTGTTCTTTTCCAAAATGCCTTCGTGGAAGCTAATCAATATATAATTAAATTGTGCTCTGTAATTATGCGTGACAACTTACATTTTCTATGAATTTCTTTTGCACTCTGTTTTGGAGACAAGAATCCTAATTCATAAACTAATTAATATATAATTAAATCGAGTATTAATAACAGGATATTATATATTTTCTTAATGTTTCTCTGAATTTCCAAGTTCATTGCAGCGATCATATTAAGAATAGTTTCATTTCAAATATAGAATATTGGGAAAATAGTTTTGAAATGACTGCTACTAAAGGATTGTTATAACGCATAATACATTTCCTATTAAATGAGATATTTTTCTACAAGATTATTTTTATGATTTTTTTTCTTGTGTTATTTACATCTGGAAAGAATTCCCACATGGACGTTATTTCTATGAAATGTTATATGTATGGAAGATGAATTCTTGTACAATTATTAATTTTTTTAAAAAAAAATCCAGTTGCGATATTATTTACATAGTATTTGTATCATTGTAAATGAATATATATTATTTAGCAATACTAGCATATATAAATTTCTAAATAACACATATTCATAAATAACCATTTCATTAATAAGTAATAGTTAGTAAATTCCATGATGAACTAGAATGTATTAACTAATTTTATTCGCTATGAAATAGACCGTTTCTACACCCACCGCAGTGTAAATGTAAAATTAATTTATTGATGGAAAATGGTTTTTCTAGAATGAAACATCTTGAATAAGAACAAATTTAATTTTGCTTTTTAATATATTAACAATGGTATAAAAATCTAACTGCTTAGTAATATAAAAATACATTACACTATAAATATCTGGCTTATATGGTAAATATTACTTTTATTAAGTTGTTTAATTTTTATTTTAATCCATAATTGTATGTAATGAAATGGTACATGAAGTTTCTACAGATCAGAGTTCAATACATTTTGGATGTTTGTTTTTCCTTTTTAACTCACTTAAAAAATTCAACACACACAAATAAGATTTAAAAAAAAAAATTGTTTAACTATCTCTATGAAATCTCATGTGTGTGATCTACTACATATTTAAAATTTAGTTATTTCTATTGGCGTCGTGGGTAGCCTAGTGGTTAGAGCATCGGACGCCAGACCGGAAGGCCTGGGCACGATGCCACCAAATACTGGCTGAGTACAAACTGTGCACGTGCTCATTAAATCCGTGGGTACGAATGGTGTCGCCATCTATCGTGAGCAAAATCGTGCTGTCACCTTCATGGGCCCAAAGCTTAGGCTAATGACAGACGTATCTCTTGCCCGTTGTCATGATGAATTTCATGAGCCTCAATCTGACTACGTCAGACAGATGGCATAAGCAACAACAACAACAGTTATTTCTATTAATGCTCGCAAGATCTTTTTCCAGATGTTTGTCAATATCTTTAAATCAAATCGTTTTTTTTCTCCATTATTACTTTGATTACAAACAAGAATACAAGGATCGTACTTGAAATTGAATGGTTATTCATTTACTAATTGTTATTCTTCAATAAGTGTTGAAAATTTGTGTTATAATATTTCCTGAATTTCAGAAAATTAAAAATAATTAAACTGTAAACTTTTTCATTCGATAAAAATAAAAGCCCTACTCTCTTATTGTTTTCAGCAGTTATATTTTTTTCATTAACTTTTATCTTTCAATAGGTACACCGTTCTCTTACTAGTACAATGGAATACATACAATACTTGATACAATTTTCTTTACTTGAAGATTCCAAACGATTATTTTTTTTTAGTTATAAATAAAATGATATAATCGAATTTAATTTTATCAAACATTTCAGAAAAAAACCCTGAATACCATTGAGGCGAAATTTAAATTTCATAGATTTATTAATCTTTTGTATTTCAGAAACTCAATTGCCAGATGTTCTCAAATGAATCATGTGGTAAAGTGTGTTAAGCATTTCAAATGCATGACAAAAGACGAGGGAATAAAATTATATCACTCATCAAGACTTTTGCTATTCTATTTTTAATAACAGCAGTACATTTTTAAAAAGGTTGGCTTTTCGATAAATCTTCATGAAAACTGTTAAAATATGATTTAGATGCTTTTTAAAAAGTATGATGAAATCTTCAAATTTTAAATGATTAATATGCATTGTTAAATACAGCATTGTTAAGTTCAAAAAACTCAATTCATTTTAATTGAAAAAAGGTTTTTTTTTACTTCGTGTGAGATATTTAAATCCTAAACAGCAAGTTTATCGATTTCCATACATTTGAAATATTCATTATATAAAAATGCAGACAATGAAAGGAATATATTTTTCGAATGTCTAACTTTCTCTATATTAACTTTAAATTAGTCGACTCTACATCAAAAGATTTGAGAGATGAAATTTTAATGGACTTTTAAAAAGTAACTGTGATATTAGTATTAAGAGGTAACTAATAATTATGAAATACTAAAACATTTTAGTTTTAGTCATACACTTTAGTAAGACTGCGATCACAGGGGAAGATTATCATATGACCCATCACTGTAAAACTATTATTCAATTTAAGTATCATATAATATGGAATAGCCGCATATATCTGCATGAAATATAGGTTTGGAGTGTTGAATCTTGAATATGATTAGTAAAAGATTTCGTTCTTGAACGGGACGTAGACCATTTTTCTTCAGTTCTGAAGCGGTGCCATGCAAGGCACGTACGTTACCAAGATGAAAGCACTTCAAAGGGACCGCTTTCCTTTGCTGTTCGAAAGTGTGAATCACCTTCAGTCGGTCCATTAGCTAGAGTTCTCAATTTTCAGAAAGCAAATAAAATTAAGTCGCTTCTCAGACAGCAACGCAATTCCGCTTTTGAGCTTAAAGTGTGTTTACTTGACTGTAATGAGACTAGAGACTGCGCCGTGATTGCGAATGACATAGAGAAGAGCGTATTTATCACTTGGAGCTATTGGTTTTGAAAGCGCTTTAATGAAGGCAATGAAATGGGTACAAGACATTTTAAACATGCTGTGCTTTTTTTTTCTTTCTAGAAACGTTATTAGACGTAATCGTTCAGATAGAATGAATATTCAGCCATTTAAAAAGAAATGCCGTAAGCGTATTAACTCGGTAATGCTTAAAATAGATTGGAGCTCTGGTATTATATATAAATGCATGTACTTCACACGTGAGTAAAGATTCTGCGATTTTGACTTAAGTAGATCCGTTTTTTGAATGAAAGATTCGTTTCAGTATGGGATTCCAATTGAAAAAGTAAAAAGACCGCAAGCTTAAGTGAGTGTTTTTATGATAAATATATTTATATGAAAATATTTCACTTTTCCATATATTGAATTGGAGAGAATAAAGTTATTTGTTGAATAGAGTTATCATAGTGAAAGCAGAATAAAATAATCAATGCAATTACGTGCTCAAAAACCACAAGGAGAAAACATTTATAACTGTCAGATATATTTAGCTCTGTGTGTGTTATGCATAGTATTTTTTTTAATATTGCCCACTATTAATACTTAAGTTTAACTGCATGTAAGGCAATGCATAAATTGTTTGTATAAATATTTTCTATATTCCGTAATAGTATTATTAATTACGAACAACACAATAAATTTCTTGTTTAAAAAAATCAGACAATTTAAAAACAAAACAAAAAACTTTAAGCATTTCATCAAATATTGCTCGTTTCAAAAATACCCAACCAATTTTATTAAGGTGTCTCAGAGGTGTTAATCTTATCTCGAGGGGTGAAAATATAAGCAATTTTCGAACATGTATAGTTCTTTTACATTTAAATTAAATAATTCGAATCTTTTACAATCTTACAAAGGATTATGGTTTTATAAAAGTACAAAATGTTTAAAATGTAATCAAAAGTTTAAAAATTATAAGCATATGTAATATGAAATAATTTTGTGATAAGTATTAAGTAATTTTTGTGTTGCTTACGCTATTTTCTTAATTAGTAGCCTTTGATGTATAAAACTTTATGGAATTGTAAAATGTATCATACTCTCTAAGCCCTACTAATTTAAGAATAATATATCTTTTGCATTTCAAAATATTTGTAAAACATTGAAAATTTGAAAAAAAAAATTGTAAAAGTAATTTTTTTATTTTTAGAAAAAACACAATTTATTATTCTATTTTTTAAAAAAATACATCGTAATAAGGAAAAATTTATTTTTATAAATCAATTTATTGCCAGTAATTAAAGCCACTATTTTAGAAAATAACACACACAACGTAAAACTTAATTATTATTTCTTATAGAAATATTTCTTATATTCATATGGTAATAAATTTTAAAATTATGATTATTAATTAAACATTTTGCACTTTTCTAAAGTCCCATTTCTTTATAAATAATGTGTAAAATATTCGAGTTATTTAATTTTAGTTCCAAAGTGTTATATATGTTTAAATATTGTTTATATTTTCAGCCCTCTAGAGAAAGTTAACACCCCTGAGATCCTTAAAAGTTATTTGCATAAAGAAATTTTAAATAGTAAGGATTAAGGTTCCTTAGAATATTAATAATTTATTATTAAAAATTTATCATTTTTCCAATATAGATTTAGTTACCTACATATTCTACTATTGGAAATAATTACTTATTCTCTAAGTTTTATTTTAAACGCAGTATTTTTTTCAATATTTAAATACATTTATAATCCTAGTGTCACTCAAGTAATGATAGTATTTATTCACACTATTTATTTTTTTCTATTCTTTTCTTACTTTTACTAAGTGCTACTGTTCAGCTATTCCCATGCTTTGAATTTACATTTGAGTCCAGAATCTGGCAATAAATATATTATTGTAATCCGATTTAGCACAGGATCTGCATTTTTGAATGCAACTTTAAGGTAAGTTGCCTTTTTATTGTAATGGATTTAGATATTCTATCCATTATTTTCAATAGGGAATTGCTTAGTATTTTTAACAGAAAGGGGTAAGATTGGTGGACCAAAAAACATGGTTAATCAACTTTTATACAAACTATTTTATGTTTATAGCTGCGTCCTAAGAGTCAGAATTTTTTTTAATGCTGTAACATCCATATTTTTATAACTTCAGTTGTTGTCGTGGTTTCATATCCCAGATGGTGTAGCTGAGCTAGACCATCCCCTTAACAAAAAAAGCACCAAAATTCTCCAAAAACTCTTGAAATAAAATAGGATTCCCTAAAACTCGTCAAAAGTAAAACTCAAAAATTAAGAATATGACAGAGAGATGACTGATCAGCCTCGTACCTATGACACATTGGAAAGACTTTCTGACCCTGTTGAAAAGTAAGAGATTTGATGTGGCCACTAAAAAAGTAAGGTAGAGCCGTCAGCTGATCCCTAGGAATATTAAGGTGACACCAACAAAGTTTTTTTTCTCAAAAATACCTAGGATGAGCAGAAGATATTCTCCAAAGTGCATTCAATTCTAACCTCTTAATAGAGGAGAGTTCAGCAAAGTTTCACCCCGCAAGGTATCAACAGTAGCAGACTTGTTCAAACTATCGGCTACCTCGTTACCATTCAACCCAATATAGGAGGGGGCCTATTGAAAGTATATAGTGTCTAGATGAAAATCAAACCACACACAATATCCAGAATATTTAGGCTTGTCATATCCCCAACAGTTGTCCTACGAGAAAGGTGCTGTATAGAAGCACGTATGTTAGTTAAAATCCAAATGTCCCTGAAGACAAGGTCAGAAGCATTTTCAATAAATTGCAATCCTTTGTAAATTGTAATAAGGTCTAAAACCTAAAAGCAGAACCACCGTTATTATTCTTAATCTTGATGTCAAATGTACCATCGGGAGTCTCAATGTGCATTCCGCTTCCAGATATACCACTGTCACCCATGCTGCCATCAGTACATATTTTTAATGCTGAATGAGGGATACTATAAATTTTCTATAAAGCAATCTGTTTCGTAAATTCTAGTATATCAGATCTTTTACCTCCCTGTTCAACAGCTCAGTCTGGGAATGTATTCGGTCAGATTCGAACTTAAAATGGGAAAAGAGCTTTAAGGAGTGAGGATCAACATCACCAGAAAGCAAGCCCATATCAACTGCCAAAGAAAGAAGGCTATGTTTCTTTAATCGCCTGTTATTGAGCCAATAATGGAGATAGGCAGAAGTGTTATGCTGGTATAATTGTAGCTAGATAACTTGTGATGTTTTACCAAGCTGTAACTTCTCATAGAAATAGGTGGTAAATAACACTATACAAAACATTATTATTAGGGCAGATATTACGAAGACCAGTAATTTTTTAATCTTGCGGCACTTAGTTGCACTCGTTCAAGTTTATTTAAGTTAGCTTCAGAAGCACAAAAATAAAGAAACGAGCCTTACACTAGTCGCATACGATGTCTAACATCTGACATGTTATTGTGGTAAATTCACCAATAGGAACTTAAATCCTGAAAAAAATGAATTGAGTATGATTGGAAATAATTTTATATGGAACAATTATATCTTTAATGAAAGTTTTATTTAATTAACACACAAGGAGTAATGCAATTTTTTTTATCAAAAATAATTATTCTTGTTCAATTTGGGGAAGAGCGGTAATGATAACGTATGATAACTAAAATATGACTGATACACTTGTGATTTCAAAGTATTTAAAAACCGTTGGAAAAATAGCATCAATAACAGTACCACTGTTAGTTGTCGAAACATTTCAATTTCTGTTCATTTCGAGCTTCAGTTCATCATTTAAAAAAGCTATGAGTGGCTCGGTTTCTAGCAAACTGAAGTTACCTTTAAGATCACCACTCAAAATCATGGGAAGCGAGTGATAGTTTTTTTTTTTAAGCAGAGACACCTTCAGTATATGATAAAAGTAAAAAATGCAGAAAATCTTTAATTTTTTGAACCGTTTGATTCGGAGAAATGTATACGACCACCGAAATAACTGTTTGTCAATCTTCAAATAAGCATTCTGCCGCACAAATGTCCCCAATATCTTGACTAACAATACCCAGTCCACTTGTTTGACGATAAGTAATATCCGTAAGAGGAGCCACAACATGTGAGTTGTTCTGTTTGCGATAGATCGCAACGCCAGCTGATGTGTGGCCCGGTCGTTTAATTTGTACGCAGAAATCGAAGTCAGATATCGAAACACGTTCGTCATTATCTAACCACGTCTCTGTCATCATGAGTAACGTACAATTTTGTGAAATAATGTCAAAATCTGTTCGGTGACCCCTCAAACTTTGACCATTGAGCGTAAGAATCGCAAGTTTATCTTTGGTGAAATCTAATAAAACTTGCTACTGTGTGCGAAGTCGATTTAGAGTCAAGCGCAAACGAAACCGAGTTTTTGAATTAGAATATTTTGAAATGTTAAATCTAACAATATAAAAAAAGGCTTAATGGCTACTAGAATTGGAACCAAGTGGATATATCTTTACAAGATCCAGCTTACCTTCTTCTCTGATCCTAAAGTGAGAAAACAAAACAAAAACAAAATCCCATGGCCTAGACCGCAGGGGGGGGGGAAGTCCCTCCCGAATGAAGGGGAAAAAACAGAACTTCATTGCGAGGATAGTGAAGAGACATCACCAATCGCGCTGATTGGTCAAATTAAGTAGTGCGCGCTTCCCCAACTTCCTGTTACACATTTCCGCCCCTTTTCACGAAATCAATCTCACAAATCTCCAGCAACCGAGAGGAAAGATGTTACACATCAATAAACTGGAAAGCCATTTTCATAAAATGGTCTGGCCAGTGAGATGTATGTTGTTCTCAGGATATTAGAGTCTGCTCCCCAGTCCCGTCCGGAAGTATATTTGAGAATGTTCAGTATTTTTTCTGCATTTGGCTACTTGAACATCTATATGTCTGTTACTCAATATCCTCTGGTCCAGAATGTAAACCAGTTGGGATTTCTTTGTGTAATTTAATTGACTGTCATTCACATAAAAAAGTTGGTTGATAGGTTTAGAGATGCTTATTGGTGGTAAAAAACGTAACACCTTTGACTTTGATTACTATTATAAATTCTAATATATCCTTTCTAAAATCTCTTGTCTGGTTTATTTTGCAATTTCGGTTTTTTCCAGTTTTGATGATTATTAATTATTCATCTCTCTTTAGTAGAGAGCTTTGTCTATATATATGTGTAAACTTAACTCAGTGGCGCTAGAGTCCCTGGGGGCCAAGACCTACTGTGCCCAACTCAGTATACGTGACTCTGGGTCCTGAGGTGCATGAACACATGTTCTGGTCAGGTGGTCATTGTGACGCTATATATATATATATATATATATATATATATATATTTGCATCATACACCACGAAGCTATTCAAAAAGTGTTTCATCTTAGGTATGGTAAAAATACAACTAATATGGGTTTTAATCATAATTTTGTTAATTTTTCGACCTTATGCCTAATAAAAAGGGATAATTCGTATCAATGTATAAAAATATTATAAGATTATAATACTTCCCTTTTTGATAATAAATGTTTTATCACAGCATTCTAAATTGTATCAAAACATATTCCATTACATGAAAATTTTCATTTATGGGTAAAATTTTAATCATTTTTTGCAACAAAATATTTAGATATTAGAACACGATTTGAAAAGAAACTAATATGAGTTCAAGAAATGACGTAGCTAAATAGATTCAAATAATTTAATTAAATTCGTTATTTACCAAGACCTTAATATAGAACCACTCCATTTCTGTTAACGTTCGATAACAAAGGAGTTGCCGTAATCGTAAATATTCCGAATCGATTGTTGGGAAAATTGTTATCGTTATGGGACATTGAATGCCATTTGGGAGGTTTCCATCGATAATAATTAATTAAAATACGTCCTCTTACGGTGTGCAGTGCTGGAGTCCCAACTCATATGACATAAGTAATCCCTGGACTTAATAATTGGACATAGCATTTGTACTTGTATCTGTCTTCTAAATAATGTGTTAAACTCCGTGAAATGTGCGCAATTTGATCAGTGAAGTGGATATCAAGTTCATTTCATTGGAACACAACGATGGAAATGACGTCAGTGCTAATAAAACAATCTGTTTTATTTAAAGTATTTTGACAAATTTACGTCGAATTTTTTTTAATTCTTCCCAAACGTTCACTGCAATATTGAAGCAATATGACATTGCGGATTGAATTATTTTCAAAAATATTTAGGGGAGAAGTGTATTTCGAACGTTTTAAAAGTGTTTAAGTATCAGGAATTTTAAAAATCAAAGACAAATTAAAAATGTCATGTCAAATTTTAAATAAAACAATATTCCTTAATTTCAGATATTGCATGAGCATTACAAAAGTTCAGTCAGCCAATTAATAAGCTCTATTAGTATTTGCCCAAAATTAATGCGGAAGAAAGCATTTTTTTCCTTCTGTATCCAATTTATCTATAGAATACATATATATTCAACAAAATACATCAAACGAGCAAAAATTTGTTTGAGTAATTAATGATGAAAATATTGCTTGCATGAAATTAAAACCAAATGTGTGAATTCATTTGAATTCTGTAATAATTATGCATAACTATTTACATTTGTCAAAACAAGCTGATATATATTTATATATTTATTTATTTTTTGTAAAAATTCTAACTTAAAATTATTTTAGCTTTATTCACACCTAAAATTTCTGTGTTGATGTTCACTAGGAATTTTTTTAAGAAAGTGATTATATAGCTTTTAATTCTAATTTGTTAACTGTGATTCTCCATTGCAAAAAAACTGGATTTAAACTCAAACTTTTTTTTAGATTAAATTAATTTCAATAGTATTCAGTTTTCAACAAAATATCATAACATTATGTTTTGACTATAGATAAAATATTATTCCCAATTTCTATTGCAATTTATTAATTTGTTTATGAATGCAAAATACCTAAACCTTCATTTACTTTCCCAACGCTAAAGTGATCATTAACTTTATTTAATGAAAAAAATAAAATGTGGAATGAAATATTTCCTTTTTTATTCTTAAAGTGATAGGTGAATGTACTTTTTATAAACAGTAAGAAATTGTTTTAATATTGATACAATATTCTATCAGAAGGTATGTTCCAACTTTTGCTCCTATTTTAGAAAATTAGGCGACTTTATTGTTTTCTTTTAGTAAAAATTATTTTTAAATCATGCTATTTTGTATGGCCTTGAACGGAAATTGTAACATCATCCTGTGGACATTATACCGAACGATACGAAGCTTCTTTAAACATAAAGTGAATTTAAATGCATGAAATATGTCCTTAGAATTTCAATAAATAAGCCAAATGAATAACACGAACTCTCCCGAAACAAGCAGAATCCGTGAAGACAGTAGGCTTAAGAATATAACGATTGTTAAGAGGAACTATACTTAAATCTCTTATTAGTCATGGCTTAAACTGAAACACAGTAATCGCTAAACTTATATACGATGGAAAATACGAATTAATCCAGATCTAATGCAGAAAGGGGCTACAAATCAGAAGTAGCGAAATACGAGTAGAAACAGTCATTAACATACATGTGTGGATGGAATTACATGTCATTTAGAATAGATATCCTGGTGGAACCAGACATTGTGATTAGATTCTATAATCAATTTTAGCAGAGCAAGTCATAGTCATTTACGTCACAAGAAAATCCTTCACACTTCCTTTAAAATAATATAATGCATTTTTTTGGAAAAATAATTTTACGGCTTCATTTTTTTCCTCTTATATAAAAATTTTTTAAGCTTGAATTGCATACTGGTTCTTCAATAAATGTACTCAATGTTGAGAAGTAATTCGATTCAAGGAAATATTTATATTCAAAGTATTTGTCTAGATTTAGAAGATGAGGCAAAAGTAGAGATTGTATGAGAGTTTATTCCTTATTTACATATTATTAATAAAATAGTGCATTTTTTATTCCGTCAACCATTTGATAGATTCAATCGCTATCCCGTAATTATAGTACTAAAGGGATAATATGTAAGACACTAATCATTTTAAAAAATACATGAAGGAAAATTGTGATTTGTATACTTTTATTACTCCTGATCTGGAATGTAAAACAGTTACTCAGATAACTCTTGAAATTATTCAACAGTATACTTTTAGTTCTTAAATTATTTATTTTACATTCTATAAAGGATACTTTTACTTATTCTATGGAAATTAGGATCAAATTTTGCAAAGCTAAATGCCAAGGCAAAAATTTTAAAAAATAATTTTTAGTGCAAGATTTTTACTGTACGCTCCAATATTCAAAATTGAAAAACCCTTACTCTGGCTGTCAATTTTCATTATTTGAAAACATTTCGCTCTTCTTTCAGTTTATGTTAATGTAAATAAGATGACATAAATCTGTAATTTGTAAAAAAAAAAATAATAATAAAACTATTGACACTACTAGAAATTTTGAAACTCAGAGCATTTTTTTTTTGTATTTTAAATATACATTCATATTTATTTATGGGTATACATTACGATTAAATTGACAAAACTCTGTCAAAAAAGCAAATCAATTTTTAAACCCAAATTATTTTTTATATATTTTTCCACATTCTGACAAAATTTGAAAGCTTTAAGTTAAAGAAAAACCAACCCAAAGTTTTGAAAACTTTTATGTATTTGTTTTTATTCCTTCTAATAGCAAAACAAAATTAAACTAATTTTTCTCAGAAAAATAAGTATTTTTTCCCGTCGTTTCAAATGCTAAGGCTTTTTTTCCTATTATGCCAAACGCTTTTATAATTATTCTAACTTTCACTTTCATAATATGTAACAAAATTTGGAATTAATTTTTGAATCAAAGCAAAACTTAATCCTTTCAAAACATTGTTAAATATAATATATTACATTTTTTCAATAAATTTTCCATAAGCATTAATAAAAAAATAATTTTGCAACTATCAATTATGTTATCCCAATACCCATACAAAACAATGTTTATTCACTGCTGTCCATAAATTAAGGATAATGAAGTTCAGGCAAAGAAAGAAAGAGAAGCAAAACAAATTTGACTTATTTGTAAAGTCTATTTATTAAACAAAAGGTAAAGAGCAAAAAAGATGCTATATGTTTGACATAATTAATAAAAATTGCGATTTTTACTCCCTGGAGCAAATTTCAAAAAATAACCTATTTACAAAAAACGGTATAACATGGTTAGTGTGATGGTTAATACGGAGTATGTCTCCCGGACGATGCAATACAGGCCTTACAACGCCTACGCTTGCTGAGTATCAAGTTATCAATCTGATCTTGGGGGATATTACACCACTCATCAAGCAATGCCCTCCGAAGTACCGGTAGACAGGTGGGAGGGGGTTGACGGGCTGCAATTCGTCGGTCAAGCATATCCCACACATGCTCTATTGGATTCAAGTCCTGTGAGTATGCTGGGCAATCCATACTGGTGATATCCTCCGATTGAAGGCATTCGTCTACATAGTTTGCACAATGAGGATGGGTGTTGTCATCCATAAACAGAAATTCAGCACCCATGGCGCCCCGAAACAAACGTACATGTTGTTCCAGAATGGCATTCCGATAGATGTGGCCTGTCATCGTTACACACTGAACATGCAGGTCAGTTCTGGAAACAAGAATAATTCCTCCCCAAACGAGCCATCCTGCACCAACGTAACGGTGTCATTCAATGGTGTTCTCTTGGTGGTAACGGGTACCTGGCGCTCTCCATATGAAAGTCCGGCGAGAATCAGACTGCAAACTAAACCTGGACTCGTCAGAAAACATCACACAAGACCACTGTTGCGGTGTCCACAATGCATGCACTCCACTCCAGGTTAATCGCAGGCGACAGTGAGTTGCGGTAAGGGAAACACATCTGACAGGCCTACGAGCATATGGACCAATGTGCCCTAAGCCTCTGTACACGGTCTGCCTTGAAACTGTCATACCGGTAGCTGAAGAGAGCTGACGAGGTAGGACTGATGCTGTGCTCCGTCTGTTTCTTTTGGCAGTAACTGCCAAATACCGGTCCTCATTCGGCGTTGTAACTCGGGGGGTTACAATTACCATCATCACATTACTCACATTACCATCATCTTGCAATTTTTGCCAAAGCCTGGAGATGACACTCTGGGCGATTCCAAGTTCCTCAGATACTTCCCGCTTTGTACGTTTACATTTCAGCCGTCCGTTAATTATACCACGTAAAAAATCATCCAAATTCTTCCTTTGTGCCATAACTATGCGATTATTGCACTGAAAGCCTCTTAAAGCGCTTGTGAACAAGTATGCTTCTTTGCCACCATTCCTTATATACCGCTCTCTTACGCTCTCGTCATTGTGACGTACTATCCGCGAGATCTGGCGGTTTCCTGTAATTTGCATATTCTTCTTCAAGATGTGTGTGATAATTCTACAGGTGAAATTTTTATTTTTGAGTTCAATTTCTGTGGGATTCTGAATTATCCTTAATTTATGGACATGAGTGTACTTAGACCTACTTGTAAATCAAAATTTCGTGTGTTTGCTTAAATTGTAGTAGAAGAATTAGGATTTTAAAATCACTTAATGAATTTCAATTTTTTTTAAAAAAATAATGATTATATTTACACGGTATTTTAAGATTACAAGAACTGTTTTGCATGATTCATATTCTTGGAGGAAACTAGAACATTTTTGAGAATAATTAAATCAGATTTTTTTGTGAATCGTACCAAGTTTTCTTAAAATATAAAAAAGAGCTAACGTAATGTGTGTGCGTGTTAGTGTGTGTGTGTGAGTAGTGCGTAAATTTAGTGTGCAAATTCTTTTCACAAATAATAGTGAATTCCATTGTAATTGATCTGATTAATTTTATCACCAAATGTACTTTAGTTATAATTACCCCCATATTATATACTTTGAGATACATAAATGTCTCTTTTTCAGGATTATGAACATTACAACATGATAAATGCCTATTATTCATTGTTATTATTGTTTATCTGATGCCCAAGTTTTATTGTTATAGTTATTGCTTAAGAATATAGATTTCCTGATTTCTTGGTAGCAATTATTATTTTAAATCACGGGATTATTACTAGAATTACTCCAGATATTCATCCTCTTCCAATCTAGACCTATACACTTACCTCATCAACGCAGAAGAGGGAAATTGTCATAAATCCACTTTACTACATCCTTGCATCTAATCATATTTCGAATGTAAACGAGACTCATTAGTGAATCGAATCTTTAGAACACTCATTTGGGTATCGGGGATCGTTTAAAATGAGAGATGACTGATTTCGGAGTAAATTCGAAGAATCCCTAATTCCGAGAAGCAGAGCTCTAGCAGCCAGAAATTCAATTCCAGTAAAGTGCTCTTACAAGGACTTAAAGCCCAAATGCCTGAGCGGAAAATGGGGAAAAGACACATATATTGCATACTATGTCTGAAAGTAATTTTCTAAACCATTAGGAAAAAAAGATACTTTTATGGTTAATGGAATAGGCTTTTTTTAGTGTATATATCTAGACTTCAAAGAACTTAATTATTTTGTTAGAAGTTGAAATACCTATAAAAAAGGAGAGAAAAAATGTGCAGAAGGAAGTTTTACCGGGTCCCATTTTATTTTTATCGCAATTTAAATAGTAATATGCATATGCGAGTTATCTTTTCTTATGTTAGCTAAAATTATTTTAAAGTAAATTTATCTTATTTAAATTAATTTTTAATGATTTAGTTCGGAAAAAAATAAATTTACTTACAAGCAAAGCAGCTTTCGTAAACAAGGGGAAATAACTCTTGTAAATAAACTCAAATTTTTAACTTGCATCAACTTCCAGTATTTTCTAGGATCTTTTCACTTTCAGTTCAGTCTATAAAAATATAAAGCTCTATGATATCTAATAATTAGTCATTAAAAAAATTCATTGAAAGATTTTCCATTTTAGAAAAAAATTTTCAGGTAAATATACAAATTTACAAGCATTTATACACGGAAAATACTCCTAAATTTATTTTTGTAGTATACTTATAACAGTATCTGCAAATATGCAACTTTATCATAAATATAATGTATATAATTATCAGAATATGTTATAGCATTCATGTGTGTAATGTGTATATATTTCAAAGTTTTTATAATGTTGCATATTCAAATGAATATTTATTTCATCTTACGAACTCAATCTCGGAAAGATAAATTCGTGTGATATATTTTCAACAATATTGTCTTTGCTTGCAATTTATGCAACAGCGAATTGGACTCTTAAATTTCTATAGAAATAATAAGTATTTAAATATTTGTGTTTGATTTAAATATGTTTTAAACAAGAGCATCAAGTTTTTCGATTGTAACACTTCAACTATTTCTTTTCAAATGCTGTGTAGATATTTTATAAATATTGGCAGGTCACATGGCACACATATTAAATAGATGCAATGCTACAAAGTGCTTTGAAAATTAAAGAAAATATACATTTGAAAATTTCAAATATTTATTTCAAATGGTTCATCTTTAATGTTTAAGAAAGAGTTTAAATGTTAACAGTAAGCTAAAAGCAAAATTATACATATATGTTAGGATCCTTTAATCTTGGAAAAAAGAAAACGCATTCAAAGAAACCCAATCCCCCCCCCTCCTCAATTAGCCATGCGCAAGCCATTTTAACCTTTAAATCTTTAGGCATTTTGAATGGAGCTTTTGTTCAAGAAAAGAGAAGAACGTAGCGTTTTAAGCGTTCAAGGTCAATTACAGAATTCGTGTTTCCAAATATTTCGTAAAATTTGCATCCACTCTTTTGGATATATCTCAACCTGTAGGTAAACATAATTTCCTTCTAGTTCTTTTGTGAAACATTTGGAGCAGAAATGAAAACTATCATGAGTAGAGTGCAAAATATAAAAGATAAACACAAAAATGGTGTAACTCCAGTTTACGATTATCAGAAATAAAACTAACATTGGCTTCTGGCGTTTTGATTTACAGGAATTTGATTCGAAAATATCCCGACCGTTCTACCCACTTAGCAACATTTTCACTTTCATGGCAACATGTTTTAATGTGACAAGGTTTCTCTTCCGAATTTGACTTAAATAAGAGTTTTGAATGTAGGGTATATTTAAAAAAAATAAATGAAATGCACTCTCATTTTATACATTGATTATATTACATCATAAATTTCTTGTAGTTATTTCATTCAATAATAATTGATTCCTTGTCCAAGTTAAATTCAGAAAAGTGTTCTACCGACATTTTACGCTAATGTCTTAGTAATTTAATATTCTGATACAATTTTAATATATTGCATTTTTAATTTACCGTTTTAGCATAATTGAGAGACCAGATTTTAAATATTTAGATTTTCGTAACTTTGGTACACATTAAAAAACGGTAGCTATACATTTAAGCTATACATGAAATTAATAGAAATATAGCAAGTAAACTGAAAACTCATTGTTATGAAAGCTGATTCCTTGTATATTAATTATTTAGATAATTCTACAGATTAAATTTAAAGAATATGGATGACACACATGTGTATAATATGCTCTACTATACATTTTCCTCTCTGTTAATACACATTAATTTTTAATTTTCTTAAATTGTAAACTGTCCTATTGTTGACAAATGACTGGCATACCATGTAAATATGTATTTTTCAGTAAAATCTTAGATATTAATTAACTGTAACAGTTAGTGACTTTAACATTAGTATAGACTTTAGAAATATTAATTATTGAAAAAAGTACCTTTTTAGATATTCGTAATAAGTTTAAGGTATTTATTATATTTACTCTAACAAAAAAAATGCACTAAAAGTAAGTAAGTGAATATTACCGTCGCACTGATTAGCAACACGAGGGCTTTTGGCGACGGTCCACGTAATTTTAAACCATGGTCAAGTGACTCGGACGACACCTGAGCTGGCACCCCCTCTCCTAACTACCACACCACACCACACCACGGGAGGACGTTTGAGCTCTCGACAGATTTAACGTGCATCTCTACCCTACACGGCGGGTCTTTAGTGGTACTAGGATCGAACTCATGACATGCTAGCCATGGTCCGATGCCTAGACTACTCGGCCACCGCAGCCGTACAATGCACTAAAAAGAAGTTGCTCTAATTAGATAGTAAAAAACATGGGATTAATGCACATGCATTGAAAAAGAAATACGAGTATTTCTTCATAAATTTAATTGATCATTGTAATAAAGAATCCCCAATGTGGTGGCTAATTCCTATTTTTAATGCACGCCATTACCCGACAGGGCACTGTTTCTTAGACCACATGGATGCCCACCTACGGGATTGTTTGTCTTATACGCAACAATTGTTATATGCTATAAGGGTGAAACGATTAGAGAAATAGGCGTATCAGATACAAGCTTTAGTGAGGAAAGATATGGTGATTGAGCCGACTAGAAAAGTAATTGAAAATTATGTAAATAAACAGTATATTGGTTTTCTGCATGCAGTAATTCATTGATCTACTGGAATGTAAGCCCATAGTTTATGAAAAGAAGCTTAACACTGCGGGATGTATAATTTAGACTATATATGGCCTGGCTATAAGGGTGACAAAGATGACTATCAATTATAATCTGGCTATAAAAAAATATCACTCCATGCTATAACTTTCGATTCTATGGCTGAATGGTAAGCTATAGTTAGGTGAGTATCTTACCATTCTACTAAATGTTTCTAAAAAGGTCTTAGTCATCATTAAGCTTCAAAGCGAAACAATTTTCTGAAAACAATTTTTCTCCAGTTCTAAGGAATTCAGGTTGAATTCTGAGTGCGTCCAACCTAGAACTCATCTTTACACGCTCCTGACGGCTTACAACAGTGAGGAACAGCCAGGTCTTCATGTTCTCAACTTGTATTCGCTGAGTTGATTTCCAACGGCCATAGGATTCTGGGCAACACGTGTATTTGTTGACAAGGATGCATCAGGGACTAAGAGGGTCGTTTGGACTGTCATTACATTAGGCATTCTGTTGCCAGTTTTGGTCGGTCGCTACTTTTTTGATGCTCTGTTGGCCATGGTTCGTCCATTCATGCCGACATCGTCAAATGGTAACATTATTTCGAATCAGACGGACTCTGGGATTTCATCACCGTGCTTGTTTTAAATCAATTGTACATCCTATCTGAAATAGAGATAGCTAATACTATTTTTGAATCCATCTGGAAAGGATTGGCGCAGTCCATGAGGGTGTAAAGAATCACCTCGAATGAAAGGTATGGTTTAGTAATGTAAAGTCTCCTATTTTGTACACCATCTGGATGCTTTTAAGTTATGCGTTGACACTCCAGCCAGTCAGTTACACATTTGCATTTTTTATCGTCAGGTATGTTCATTTAGAATTTCATTCCATTCGGATAACTCAATCTTCATGAATCACTTTTTGTGTTACAGAGTGTATGCATTATGGAGCAAAGGTGGATAAGGCTTTTTATGTGATCTTGCTTTTAAGGTGTAATATTTTTCATCTATGGGATTATATTTATTTTAAATTGATTTGAAATTAAATTTTGGGTTTCATTTTCATTTCACTGAATTAATTTTTATTTTAATTGCCAACATACCATTTTCTTCTCATACTTCAAGCAAGTTCATACACGTGTGAGAAAAATTAACAAAGTGCTTCTTAGAAAACACATTCATCATTACTTGATGACTAAAAAAAGTAATTGAATTCATTGAAATTAAAATCCACGCTATTTCAATTAGAATGTACATAATAACGCATAATAAAACGCAAGCATCAATTATTTTACTGTACATAAATGTAAGTGCATTTACATCATAAGCATCAAACATATGGACAATTAAAGAAAATAAAAATTCATCTTAACTATTTTATATTTTAAGAGCTTTCAAACAATTAGGAGCAAAACGTATCGATCATACCGAAAAATTTTCAGAAGCATCACTCTACAAACTGCACATTATCAAAAGCATTAGAATATCTCGCTTGAATAATTCTCGCACGCATTCTGACTTAATTCCCGCTACATAAATGATGATTTGTACTTACAGTCGTTGTTCGGAGTATATTTAGTAGCAATGACTCTTCATTTCTTTCGTTTCGATGCAGTCTGGTGTTAATACTGTAATTACTTCTGCGCTAATTTCCATTTGCACCACTCTGTTGTTTCTGATACAGTTTTAATGCTATATGTTGTTAGTAACCCAAATGAAACATTTCCTTTCTAGTAGTCGAAGAAAATTAATTTCAGGAAAATATATACTTGTAGCTATCTGAATCTCAGATGCAAAACTGTATTTGGTATCTACAGTATTTTGTTTCCTATTTGTTTCCTCTCGTGTGTGACTGTTCTTCCCCTGCGTTGATAAATTATCTGAGTGAACGCAATTATTCGTAATTGAAATTTTGAGTGTTAACAAAGACATTGCCTATTTTTCCTTTAATGCAAGGCAATGCAAAAGAGAAGCTTTTGGATAACTAAGAAAATATTAACTTTAGATATTATAGACTATGGTAGAATTTAACTTTAATATTCCTTATCACATGCTAATGAATTCAGAAATAGTTACCGGTAGTCATTTTCGTTAAATGTTTTGTGCAGGTTTACTCAGTACACTTTGTATTAAGCATTTTATTTTCTGGGTTTGTATTACCTTATTAAAAGATACATGAACAATCTATATCAACTTTAATCAAAGATTCATTCAATATTAATATTTTATGTGGCATAGAAGAATATTTTATGAAGGATTCAAAATATAATTAGGAAAAGAAATACAAGAGATATTTCACACTATACAGGTTATTATTATACTTCCATTAATTGTTGAAATATTATTTAATGAAATATATATCTTCTGAAACTACCCCAAAATTTGTTTCAAAGTGAGTTCAAAAAACAGGAAAAAATCGTGTATAACCATTCTTTTCATCAAACTAACATCATTTAAAAGCTAACTTTAAATTTTAAGGAAGTTAATTAGATAAAATATAATTTGATTGTAATGGAAACCCAATTTTACTGCACTATTTTCAGAGCTAGTTAAAATTAAAATTCTAAGAAATAATTATATAAAGTTTATAATAAAATCAAATTTTGGAGATTTTAATATATTTATATTCTGCGGAATTTCTAAGTTAAATAGGTTTATTTACGGCACTTTTTAAGTATATCCTCAATATTTTGTTAAGTCTGAAAGAAATAATTATTTGTAAGCTACTAAATATACTACTATGCAAAAAATAACAGATACACTTAATCCTTGGATTGTTATCAAATTACAATTGGTAGAATATCAAACTCAAATCTATTATTAATGGCATATTGTATTTAACCTTTTCCTTTTCTTGTTATCAATAACTTTCGTAGTAATAATGTTCTCCTCCAGACGATATAGTAAATAAAAGGCATTTTAATTCAGTTCTAAGAACTTTCAAGGTAATAAATTTTTTTTTAATATTTCATTAGTAAAATAACTAAAATGCACTATAGTTTTTACATACACAGTAATTTGATTTAAAAAGTGGTAACCAAATTGATTTTCAATTAAAAAGGAAAAGCATATTAAAAATATATGAATATCAATAAAATGGTACTAAAAAGTTTTCAGGTCGTATAAATATGGCATGCTGTTTTTATCAAAAATAGTTAAATATATATAGCTTATTTTTTTTAATTAAACTACCAACACATGTCTAATAAAATATCGATGCTTCACTAAACAACCATGCATCAGAATAACAAAACATTTATAAATGACATATTTTGGTAATCTACAAAAAATTCATTAAATCACTATTAAAGTATTATGTTAATAATAGTTCTGTGAGGTAAATTTGATAAATAAACATTTTTTTTAAAAAAAATCTGAAAAATTAAGGTGATAATTTTTTCAATAAAAATAATTTACTAATTTCAGAAATTATGTCCGTTTTCTTAATGTGAAGTGACAGCATAAATCTAAGGAAAAATATTCAATTAAAAGCATTTTAAATCCTCTTAAGTATAAAAACTCTCTCTTCCAAATTTTTATTTAACTTACTTTTGATAAACTCTTCCAAGATTAATTTTACATGAGAGTTAACTACATGCATACTACACACCTGAAATAGTAAAACAAATGTTAAAAATGTTTTTAAAATGTTACAAATAAGCAAGATTATTCATTAAATTTTATTGCAACACAGAAATGGTCTAAAAAAATTAAATTTCCTTCTCCAACAAGTTTCATGAAAAAGATTAGTAAGAAACGAAAAAATGATAAGACAACAAGGTATAATACGTCTTTCTCAAAAACGTGTATCATACAAGGTATTCAAAATGAAATCAGGGTAAGTAACAAGAAAAGAACCATTGCCCCAAAGCCTTTTCCATTGCTTTTCCGCGTTTAGGGAAAAAGGTATTTAAGATTTGAAAGGAGAAAGTGAGGTTGGGTTTTTCGTAACACTCCTATTCCTCCCCCACATAAGCATTAAGAATAATCTCAACAGACGTCTTTAGAGGAGACAGATTCTGTTTAGATGAAGAGGCTCAAGTCTGGAAAAAAATAACGATTTCTTATTTTTATCCAGATTGTTTTTCTGAGGACGTAAAAGAAATGGTTTGTTAGAGTAGTAAAAAAAAAAGAGTTAAACCGCGGTCGTAGTTAGCAGCAATGGATGTAGTAAGGGCTTACTTTCTAAATGCAAGCTCTCCATATATTTTATGTGGAAGCTAAAAGGCACATGGTAAATTTTATAAATATTTTATAGTGCTTGAATTATTGAGAAGCTTAGTTTGACAGCGTTAAATTTATTCAAATTTAGAATAAATATTTTTATGTGTATAAAACTTTCGCTTCTGGTACATTTTAATGATGATGCTATTTTTAAAACAGGATTTAAAGGGGGAAATGAAAAAAAAATTATTTCTAAATGGTGATACTATTTTTTTTTATATTATTCATTACTTTATACAACATGTACGCAGTTTGATACAAAAAGAATTATTTTCAAATATCTCCGAGTAGATATTTCTTTTATCACCACAATATTAAAAATTACCAATTTAAAGGAAAATTATTTTTTAAAAGTGTATCTAGCATTCAATCGTTAATGTCTTGTTTGCATTTACCGTGTTAATATTATTTTTAAATGGGAGCACTTTTAAAAATAGTGGGTAGTTTTTTTTAGGAAAAACTCATGCTAAGAATAACGTATAAAAAGTTTCAAGTTGTTAAGAATTCTTTCGTATATTAATCTCTGATTTTTTAATACTTTTTTGATAAAACTTTCATTAAAGTATTAAGTTACATAGTATTAATAAGTGTTCAAAATTTCCAAATCAAAAAAGTAGATTTTTGCTATTACTTATACATTTTTGAAAAAATTACAATTTAAATTAACAAGCATTTAGCATTTAACTAATGCATACTATCAGCATATTTTCGATTGATAAAATACTTCTAATTTATATTTGGAGCAAAAATATAAATTACATTCGAAATAGTTGTAATTACTCTTCCAAGAAAAATTTATTTTCCCAGTGATTTTTGAAAGGTGCATCTTAAGAAATAAAATAAAATTTGCTTGAAATGAAGTGTTGGTTAAAAATCCCTATAGACCCTTTTTGAAAGACAGTTTGCATCTTATATTTATTAATATCCTTTTTGAATATCTGCTAAGAATTTCCTTAAAGTTGTTTGTTTTTCTTTGCATCAAAAATGTATTAGAATTTAATATTTTTAAATTCATTTCAGAATAATCATCTTTGTATTTCTTATTTACAAACTAAATATGTTTTTATTCATTTTTAAATATATAAATGTAAATACACACGTCTAAGATCTTAAGCATTTTATTTCTTATCACACTATCAAATATTATAAATTTATTTATTTCACATTACATGGCTTTTGGGTAATATACGGGGTGCTTTCTTTTTTAACAATCAAATTATATATATTTCTACACGGGGTTTTGATAAATATATCTACCGTGTGTGTGCGTGTGTACACGAGTGAAAAAGAAAAAGAGCAACGAAATGGTATATGAAATTATCTTCTCACAGCTAAACAATTACCATTTAAACAACATGTTTTATACCAAGGTTTTCAGTGATTACCATTTCATAGTATTCCTTATAAATAATTTTAAGAGCATAGACACTACTTTAAATAGCATGCAGAAGCGTTTTCTGTTTTGTTTGAAAAAACTTTACATTTATTTTTCAATCATGTCAAATGCATCAAATTATTTTCAACCATAATAAGCATATTTCTAGAAATATTTTACATATATATGAGCCAAACGTATCATTTCAGAGCAATTTATAAGTAAGAAATATCGAAGTACATTATTGAAGCGCATTGTTTAAAATAGATACTGAATCAAATCAGAGTATTAGAGATCTTCGGATTTATTTTCTATAGCTTCAAAATTAAGAATATAAGAACATTGAATAAGCAATTTATGGTATTGTAGGTACTTTCCATGTGCGAAAAATTATTAACAAATTTAACTCGTTTATTAAAGGATAAAACAAGTGAGCTTGTTAATAGTGCGTTGCCGTATGGTAGGAATTAGTGAATATCTTATATTCTAGTGGACAGATAGTTAGACAGTTTAGTGTCAGCATCGCGCAATCAATGAGAGTAGCTGAAGGACTATTGAATATTGGATAATTACTCGCAGTGAATTTCTCACTATTCATGTTGGACAAATACAATTCATTGTAATGGAAATATTTAGTTTTATTCATGTGTAGAACATGAAATTGAATACTTTTTTAAAATAGGGATTTCATCTTCGTGCTACAGAACTCCTACTGTATATGGGTTATGTATTTAAATATTAATTACTATTAATTTAAAGGTTTTAAAGTATGTAGAAACATATGCATGTAATGAAATATTATTTGATAAAAATTATATTGATAAACTTTCTTTTTATCTAAATTATAATTATGAATATCCTATACCGAAACGTAATTCTCATTTCATTTTTCATTAATGGATTAAAACCTATATTTTGACATATTTATTACATATTTCTCATATAAAAACCTCTTTAGGGCTCACGCGTGTCTCATTCAGCGGTTAAAACTATTTCCTAAAAAAATGAAGTAATTTCTGAAGATTACTGATATTTCCTTTCAATTCAACATGTAATTTTATTTTAGCATGTCATTTCCTCTTGTTTTTTCCTCATAGTTAAATGTAGAAAAGAGGTAATTCCCTTTAATGCTGGAATAAAGATGACACTGAATTATTTGTTTTGATTATAAAATTACCAAAGTAAGCGATAATTTGATATTTATCCAGGAGATTTTGGATTACGACGATTTAAACATTTAAATTTTAAATAAATGAACACATCTTTATATTACATGCATTTACTGCACAGTTTTCTAAACTTCTTGGTAACTGATTTATATGACCATATGATATGAAATTTCTTAATTAAATAGTTGCTAATATTATAATGCATATGCAGTTTGAAACAGTAACTTGCAAAGGAAGTCTGGATAAATATTGTACTAATATATCGATAGCCATCAAAACTCAGTGGTGCTTACGTCTTTATTCAATCACTTTTTGTGTGTGTATGAAATATCCATCTGAAGATGTTACAGTATATTAAGTAATATATCACGCACTACTGTTGCATTCATACAGGAATAAAAGCAGAATTGTGTTCCGGGAACGGTCGCGCGGGGACACAGAGCCCTCAGGATCATGAAATCTATAATTCTGAGAAAACTGTAAATTTGTCTCCAATGACCTTCACAGTATCCTCCTATATGACAGTCTTCATGGGAATTAAAATGTATCTTGTTACATATCTCTTTTTTGGGAGTGTGGCTCAAACTTATTTTTTTTTAAATCTGAAGGTTAAAATTTTTAGATGCTATTTTAAGAACTCCATCAACAAAACTATGAAGCCATAAGTGTAACGCAGGTCATACTTCACCCTGTCAAAAAGAAACAAGCAAGAAAAAGGTCAATGTGTTGCTTATCGATCATGAAAGGACAATAAAACTACATTGATTTGAACAAAATATGATAATTTTGCCTACAAATAGCATGTGTGTAATATTAGTGAAAATTATCTGTGATTTGTGTTCTTTATTAAAGTCATGTACATTTGAAACTTCTTGGTTCAGCTTGATTGGTATTTTTTTCTTAAATTATCAACAAAAAAATTGAAATGTCCTTAAAAGTAGATAAGTATACTTTCTCAAAATATTAATTATTCACTGGACTACTGATTTTTGTCGAGTACATCAAAAATAATTTTGAAAAATTGATTGGGGTAACTCAGTCATTCCGCGCAGCCATTAACGTAGATATCCAGGGTACACCTTCTCCTGGGTTAAGTAAAAAAATGGACAATACCGATAGTTTGTTTTAGTGTAAAAAGAGAATTGTGTTCACTTAAACAATAAACTGCTTATATTTGATGACATCTTATACAATCACTTCTCCATTAAACAGTACAAGTCGTATCAACGTTAAATATTGGTTATGTACCATCTCTAGCAGAAAAAAAATCTGATTACTTTGCACATTAGCACAAACAATATACAAGGAAGAGGATGGGTAAGAGATCAGTCACATTGGTTCAAGAGAACAACTACTCATTCCATCATCTGAAATAAAGTTGGCTGTTGGCTTCTGGCCAGCAATTCGGCTTTTCCAGATATATTTTTTACTGTATTTCGACATTTACCGATTTTCCTAAGCCTTATCAACCGTTAACCTTAGTAGTCGAAAAACTGACCTACATCGCAAGTTTGATGACAGCGGTACAAGTCACATTATTTTCAATTGCTGTGATCCCCTGTGGAAAATAAGAATGCTAATGATCGAGTATGTCAATTTTTCAAGCCAAACTTCTTTTTATGAGGTTGTAATCATTGTGTCTTTAAGATAGATAAGGAACAATTTTTAGGATTCAAACGATAATCATTAATCAAATATAATCTGAATAAATATGTATTGATCATACTTCTTCCAAAATCTATTTTGTTTATTTATTGATTATAATTATGATATGTAGTTATATATCATTTTTCAGAATCGGTTATGATTTATAAAAGTATGTGTTTAGAAATTCACATAGTTAAAACGCCAACAAACATGTGATTACATGGATCATTTTAATTTAAATTTATGCACTGAAAACCTCCACGAATATTGGTGAAAAAATTAATTTTCCAATGTAAACTGGATATTTTTGATTTTCGTGTAATTTAAATTTTTATTTAAACCAAGTTTGAATTATTTTAGCCATCCAAACTATTATGTTAGTGTGTATTATTTAAAATTAAAGGTGTTGATGATGTTTCTAATGCCACCTGTCTGACTGTCAGATCCAGGCCAGCGAAATTCATCGTGGCAAGGGGCTAGGTGTACGCCTGTCGTTAGCTTTTTATCTTTGAGCACCATGCAGGTGACAGTACTATTTGACTCGGTTCTTACACGATAGATGGCTACACCACCTATCTCCACCTGCACAATTTAAGCATAGAACTGGAGGGGAGGGAAATATTCTCCAACCCCTGCACCCAGGATTTCTGCTGCGACCCCCCACAAGACTATCGGACCCACTGATTTAACGAGCACGTACTCCGTGTGTACTCGGAGGGTAAATGATGGCATAGGGCATCGAACCCAGGCTACCGGTCTGAAGTCCGATGCTATAACCACTAAGCTACCCATAGCCTAAATGTAAAAGTATTTATTTTTAATTACATTAATCAGAATTAATGAGATAATTCGTGATAGAAATTATTAAAATTATTCACTGATTAAAACGCACTGTATTTCTCATTGTTTGGAAGTTTTTACCATGTTAATATACATTTAATAAAACCATATCTCATCAATTCTTTTAAAAACATTTTTTAGACTAAGACATTATGGGGACAGGTTATTTATAATTATAACAGTATATACTTAGAAATTCAGATACTAGTTAAGATGTTAAAAAAAATGTGATAATATATTACTACATAAAGTGATGCCTCACTATAAATATTCTGAAACATTTTGAACTTAGAATTATAAATTAAAGCGTTAGTATTAATAAATTTTATTTTCTTGCTCTAAACTTCGAAAAATACTCACTAAAAACAGAACAGCCATAAAGATTCCCCAAATCTTGAAAGTAAAAGCATCAAGGTACAATTAGCTGTATTTTTATATCACATGGCTGAGTTTCAGAGCCTAAATGAAACTAAAAAATTCTACTGGATATCAAATATTAAAAATTTTGGTTTCTTAGATATGAAGCCAAGTATTTTTTTTAAAAAAAATATTAACATATATACTTAAGAATGCTGTATTTATATTTGAATTAATCATTTTCGATAAATAACAATACTTCTATTTAAACCAGTTGTCTTTTTTGAATAATCGAACAAATTAGATTTATTTCTAAAATAACTAATTAGCAAGTTTTTGCGCTGAAATCTAAATGATTGCAGTTATCTATATTTGCGACTGGTTAAAAAAAAGAACACCAATATGTGTTATTATTCAATGTATTAATTTACATCCATATAATTTTAAAAAGCTATTAATGCAGGAATTTTATTATTTATTTATCAAATTTGGGTATTATTTTTTCTTTGAAATTTTTCCAAGCCAAGTTAGGAAAAAAATGTTAAAAGGAAAGATTATGAATTCATAGCTCTTAAATTTAAAAACAATTACGAATTGCACAAATATAATTAAAATTACCTTTTTGAAACACGTAATATATAATGAACTTATTCTAATTTAATTTTATATGCAGTAATTCATCGACTTTATCTCATAAATTTAAATTTACTTTAAAATTTCAAATGAATGAAATCTATTTTTTTTTTTCAGGTTTCAAAAATTATTTTCAAACTATTGTTGTTTTGAATCATGTGACATTTTATAATTTTAAAAATCTCACAAACAAAATTTCATTAATAATGTCTTACAAAAGTAAAATGATTAATTCTTGTTTATTTGTCCTCTTTGACAAACTGGAATGCCTTTATATCCACGCAAAAATTAAATCGAACAAAGGCCTTTTAAGTTTTCATCATCCTTTATAATTCAGGGACTTTTTGGAAATTTAAATATCTATCAAACGTTTTTTGAAAATTGAAGTTAAAAATTTATTCCGACTTTTGTTGAAATCAGAACATTAAAAATTGATATATTAAAGAATCTCAAATGCTCATTGTATATCAAATCATATTTTTCATACTTTTTAACATTAATGTCATTTTTATTCTCATTGAAACGTTTTATATATTTTAAAATCAAAGCTAATTTGAAAGATGTGACTGAAGTCTAAGATTTAATCGATTTCGTAATGGAAAGAATAAAATCATTTTACCTATAATTTAATAGTATATTTTAAAATATATCATTTGTTCATTTTATAAGATGTATGTTTTGATCAGCTCTATTGAGTTTTCATAGCAAATACTTAACAATAAAATTTTACTTTTCATAGTGAATTACGTGGTTTCTTATTATATTGTTTTATAACTTTTGTATAAACTGTTTTACGTATGATATTTTTTTTTTGGTAAAACAATGGAATGCGAGTTTGAGTTTGACTATAGTTCAATGATTTACAAGTTATATTCATATTGCTTACGTATTTTAAATGTCAAATAATGCAACTTGTATACAGTTAAATCGGTTTTTGTGTGGTAGATAGGGACTGCATAAAGAGCAGCACAAAAAAAAATATCCGAAAATTTCATAAATTATTACATATAGCAAGCGAATTCATCGAAATGCTACAGATAAGTTCAAGATCGCTTTCGTCATGTGAAGATACTATAACTATTGATTTATTTTTTGGTACCATAAAGTAAGAGATAACTTTTTACGACAAAGATTGGTTGGTCAGTTGCTTGTAGATATCACGATTACCAGATGCGCATGATCGAAGCTCTTTTTGAAATTTCCTACTCCTTTCGGGATTGGTATCTATTTTGACAATGCTCTTCCAATTTGATGCAAATCTATATCCCTGCATATGCTTTATCTGCTCTCAATTAATCCGGTTCTTTTTGTCCTTCTTCATAGTCTATTAAATGTCACTGTCATTGAAAGTTTCGTCTTAAATCAAACACGGTTCGCTGGCGAGTTGAGAGAAAGCAACTGAACGTGCATTGTCGGGAGACTGTTTATAACAAATGCACAAATGCACATCTCGAAGTGTATATATGTATATTGCATTGGCACCCCAGCAACCTTCCTCCTCACAAGGGGGGGGGCTCAGAACTCCAGAGGGTGTAAGACCTAACTAACACCAAGTACGTATCTACCCAATTTATAAAATATTAACAAAGGGCACGAGTCAAAACATTACAGTCATTCAAAATCCTAATGATGAGTGAGTGAGTGATTTTGGGGTTTAATTGGCGTAAGAGCCGATTTCGGCTATACTGCGCTAAACATTTGTTTTAATATCTGTGGTCTAGACGGGTAGAGAGAAAGAAAGAATGAATTGAATGACAAGAAAGAGGGTCGAAAATAGAGAAGGATCACTAGGATACCCCAGGTTCGTGAAGCCCGTGTTTACCAAAGACAGTAAACCCCTTGGAAAAAGGAAACGATCACTAGGGCACCTCGGGATTGTGACACCCGTACTCACCTATGGAAGGTGAGCCCCCTGAGGGGATCCTAATGATGAGAGATTAAAGCTTGAAAGATTTAGGCACTATGGTCATCCCTCCAAATGACTATAAAATATTAAAGGCAAAACCTGACTTCCTAGAAAGGTTCTAGCATTCTTTATCGCCACTGCTACATTGACATAAAACATTTCAGGGGCACCAAAGCCGTTGAAATTCATACACCGCGTAAAAAAAGATCGCAGATCGCACAGTAAAAAACTCACAAAAATAAAATCGCTCGAAACAAACCGCACAAAAATAAAAATAAAAGGACCGCACAAAAACCGGTTCTACTGTATATAATTTTCTATAAATAATAAATAAACATTTATTTATTTTATAATTTTTTTAAGAAATGCATGAAACTTACTTCGTTTTTTGGATGTGGAACCTAAGATGAGTTTTAAAAATAGTTTTATTTTTAAATTATCAAGAAAAAACCATAATTTGTTTTATTATTTTTAATTTAAATAAAATCAGAGAAACAAGTTCTGTATGCATATTTATTTAAGCAATAATCAAATATTTTAGTCGAAAAATGTAAGTTAAGTTTTTTTAAATAAAATCACGAACCGCGCACGAAACGGATTTCCATTTTGTTACACCTTACGTTTTAAATTATTTTCAGAAGTTAAACAATATACTTAATCTTACTAACAAAAAATTATGACTAGAAACCATTAATTCATTTTCATATTTATAAACTTACTAAACTGGTTTTTCTCATTATATATTCAAATAATGACAAGTTTTTATGATTCAAAATGAAAACAAAGAAAAAAGTAAAGTTCTCTGTGAATAACATCTTTACATTTCCTTATAAACCAAAATTTTTTTTTGAAAATAATACCTTCCCCACGTGCATATCTCATTGAAAATAATTCGAATTAAAAAGGAACCACGTACATTTTTAAATCACCCTCATTATTCCTTCCTCCCCATACTTTCTCTTAAAAATTATCTCAGACATAGCGGCACTTACCGCGACACATAACCCCTTTTCTTTGAAGTAAAGAAATCGATCCCTCTCCCCCCACCAAAAACAGGAAATTTGGCACAGTCACAATAAAACATTTCTCTCTTCTTGACAATCAGGAGCAAAGGTATGAAAAGAAAAGTCGTAATGGTAAGAGATTCCGAAGGACTTAGGCCATTTTTCAACTCAAATTGTCTCAGGGAAGGGGGGCAAAAGGATGTGTATACGCACCTACAATTTTTGTTGAGCGTATGACGCCACCAGACGGGAAAAATGGGTCGCCAGGGGTGACCTTGTTGAAAGGAGAGAGTTGGAAAAGTAGTTTTGGGGTCCTGCTCCCACACATACATGCATCCCATACCGTGTCATCATATCTGTAAAAGGCACCTTATTAGAATGCGGCCATTAGACCTCTTTTGGCCATTCTGTGAAGGGGAGAAAGAGGGGTGCTGCAGTGGCGTACGGGGGAAACTATCTAACACATTTTGATGTTCCTTGAAGAGGTGGAGAAATGTACTGTTATTGCCTTATCTCAATAAAATTTACACGACACAGGTAATAATTCACGTCCATGAATGGCTACTTTGAGATCAATGATCTTCTGATGCTTTCTTTCGCGTCGTGATGCCGCCGTAAAGTGAATTTTATTTCTGCGATCGTTATTGAAGACGTAAACTTATAATTGAATTATTTGATATGCTAATAAATATGATCAGGCTCATTTATATGTTTTGTTATTGTTTGCAAGTATTTCTTAAACTGTTATGAAATATGTTCTGCCTGAAAAAGATGCGTACATAAAAAAACCGAACACATCATCAATCTATAATATTCTAATATGTACGAAATCAAGTATTGTAATATTGAACATAATATAATACTAAATATATAATACATTAAGTGATATAATGTAGAGCAAGTAGCAAAGCACTGAAACATATGCTAAAACTATTTTAATTTAAAGAAAGTATTTCTTTTCCTTTTATTTCATTCAATGTAATATATTAACTTCATTTTCAATAATTAACTAAAACACATCATAAGAAAAGTTTGATTTTGAATTTTATAGAAACAGTCAATTTATTCTTGACATCTTTAAGAAATGGCAAAACTTAAGGCTCTATTTATCATATAATTTAAGTAAAGCATTAATGATAATTAAGATAATTTGATCTTCTATCCGATTTCCTTCCACTCTAAAACACTAAACATCTCTGGAAGAGTCGCGATATGACTGAAAAATTAAATATTGATGTAGTATTAATTACGTTACAGTGTTGAAATCTATATCAGTATTAAGGAAAAAATCACCAAATTTCATTATTTTTCGCAATGGTCGATTCACTTATTTTCAATCATGATTTGAATTACAAAAATTTATAATTATTAAAAGATTTTTTTTTTCAAATCTATTCTGAGTTCCAGTTTTACTACAATTTTATTATAGTTCACAAATCTTTAAGATTTATATTTCAATTTGTTTGATATAAATGCAAACAATGTAGATTTTAAAATATGTTGATATTTCTAAAAATGAATAAACTGAGAAGCTTAAGATTTCTATATTTGTAAAATACTTATAATTTATTTTTTACCACTACCAATTTGATTTAGTAGAAGACAACAATTTTATTATCGTGATCTTTATTCTCATAATAATATTTTTTTAAAAATATAAATTTATTGAAAAGTCTAAAATCTCTGGATTTTGATCCTCATTCTACTTTTATCGTTTGTTGTTGTCTACTTTTATTAAATAAAGCGACATTATATCTTAATATTACTATTTGTGTATATTTTCTTAAAGAAATATAAAGTGGAATTAAAGTGGGAGGATTGTATTTTTTTTTACTACAACAGTTCTGTTTTGATCAAAGATTTTTAAAAAAATCAATCTTTTATATACTGGGTATAATCTAATTCTTCCACAAGTTTGAATTAAGAAATCCAATACTTAAATATTAAACCTTTAACTCGAAATAAAATTTAGCTCCTTCAGACAGGATAATTTAATTTATTTGGTCATAAAATGACATTGCTGTATTAAAATGCCATTCAATTTAGTTCTACCCATACATTAATCGGAATACCCCAAGAAGCATATTTATTTAATCCATTACTTATTACAATTAAAATTTTAGAGGTCGTAACTTTCAATGTCGAACGAAATGCGAGTATTAAAATTCATTTTACTGAAGCTTTACACACATATTTATAGAGATTCCCCTTGATAATTTCGTCTTAAAGAACATGTGCTCTTAAAGACTATTGATGAGCTATTCGAACAGTGGTTTGAAATAAATTATTAACCAAGTTCAAGTTTTATCACACCGCTGTACAATAATGGATGCTATAGTTTTCCAAAATGGCCCATTTTAAATTTTTATTACCTAATAAAGATTCTATCACAATTAGTTAGTATTCTACAAGATGTAAAATTAGTTGAAACAAAGACGAAAAGATAATAGATAGATTCGATTATAATCAAATCCTTATTTCATTGCTCGACGCTTTTCTTGAACGAGAATTTCCATTACACCGAGATTTCTCATCATCTTATTATCTTAAGCCATTAATCTTTCTAAATGGATCCTTAGTCGGGTCATTAAATTTAGAACTCTAGTAGGATCACTTAACTGGAATTTATGAATTTTTTCGCCCCTCTTTATTCCCAGCAGAAAGAAGAAAATGTCATTCTACAGTTTAATTAACTAGCATTTCGGCTAACGCGCTTCATCCTTGTCTGTGTTGATGGATTGCCTTCTTAAGATATGCTCACTGCCGATATGCTTGACAAGCAGTGAGGCTCAACGCCTCTGTCGTTGTTATTGTTTTATCTTTCCAATATTACGAAAGTAAGCTCTGATAAATTTATCAGATTACAATTAAGTTCCCAATCGGTATGCAAGTGTTATATTTAATTACTTAATATCTATATAACGTTACTTATTTTCCCTTTTTCAGCAATTTATTCTAAAAGACATTGCTTATACAATAGAATTCTGAAAACTTGGCGTAATGTTGACCGAAAGATAGGTAAACTTGTGAAAATGCGGAGTTTACGATAATTGGATTAAAAAAGATTGAATACGAATGCTTCCTCCTAAAATTTTTATTGCATTGCACTTGTATGTATTTTTTGCTTGAGAATACAGCAGAAAATAAACTGCCCACATAACTTTAAACAAATAAAAGTACGTATTTTCTGAAGATATAGAACATTTACCGCATGAAAAGGAAAATTAATGAATATATAGTATGTAGTAATTTACCAGATTCAACATACATCAGAAAAATACTTTGATAGCATAACGCTGCCTAAATTAAAACAAATATGAAGGAGGTTTCTGTAAGGCATGTATCCTGTTGTCGTTCGTACTACTCAGCATTTTGCTAGTTCATAATGATGAAGAGGAAGGAAAATTGTTGTTCTTCAAAATACTGAAAGGTTTAGTTTCTCGCTATATGTCATATTTTAGGAATTTGCACTGTGTCCTCAATATTAACGTATTTATCTTTTTCCGCCTTTTTTTCAATAACTGTGATAGCAGCAATAATTTCTATATTGGACGTACTGTCAATATTTTGCTCAGGATCTTACTAAAGCCACTGTTCTGGCCTGCACTTTGGGTTTATTCGACTTGCAAAGAGGTGGCCGAGTTATACTAGTGTCCAGTTTTCAGGACTCTGCTGTATTTTTTGCATTGCTATTGAATCAGTAGCGCACACAAGGGAGGGAGGGGTAGATTCAAATATCCTCTCATAGACCAAAAGAGTTTACAATTTTTACCATAGAGATTACCCCTAGGCGCTTTCGTCTACCTGTTCTTTAGAATGTAACCCACGCCCCATAAGAAAGGTATGTGTACGCCACTTCATTGAATATCGTGGTATTTACCTCTGAGAACAAATGCTTTGAATCTAAGCATTTTAGAAAAGCATGGACTCCTTTATAGAAAAAATTGGGTTCTAAATTTCTATATGTTCCATTTTGTCCATTGTACAAGTTTATTTATGTTAACCTTTCAGAGACAGCTAATTTTAAAAACTACTCTGCAGGAAGAGATTTCCGGTTATGCTGCCGCCCACCCTTCCTTTTTTCCCCATGATTGACACCACCATGTATCCTTCGACAATGACAACAAAATAACGTGCTATTCTGCCGCTGTGATGAGAGGATCTTCATGGTTAAGAAAAAAATGGAAAAGGAGGAAATTCTATTCCCCCTTTTGTCTAAACAAAAGAGTTCACTCAGATGACTGAGATTTCTGGGTTTTGTCAGACCACATATTCAACAAAAAACCGGTAAATGGGGGGAAAAGCCTTGGTTTATTTTTAAACCAAGGCATTTTTAAGTCTATTCTCTGGATTGATGTATCAACCATCGGTTCTGTGAGGGTTACTAATCGTAATCGAAATTTTATTCGTATTATTCTGAGTTTCCAATTATTCTTCTTCATCCTTGCTTTCCCATACATAGCATTATTAAAGCTTTTTATTATAATTTTCTGATAATAATGTGATGCTGGTTTATTTTTTTCGATTTAATTATTTCTAAACCATTAACAGCCGACTGATTTATTCGTAAGAACAAATTCCTAGATACATAATTTATGATAATATAAAATGATTTCTATAACTATGGTAGGAAATAGTTAGTAAATATTTAGTTATTAATAATTAGACCAAAAAGTAAATGGTATTTGAAGTCGAAATTTACTTCAAGTGAAAGATCCACTCCATTTTTGTAGAAAAAAATAATGAAACTTGCATAGTTATTATAGATGCCTGCGCACAATATTAAATTAATTGTTTCACAATACCAATAATTCATATTAATTGGTTCAAAGAAAAATGTTTTGTTGAAAACTACTATGTTTTTCCTTCGAGTGGTTAATACTGAGTTTAAATTAACTATAATATACGTATAATTTTTTAATATATATATATATATATTATCTCAACACATTACAATAGCAATTAGGATGTATTATGCTTAAAAACGTATTTTCGATGAACGTATATATATGCTAAACATAATACAGAATTATTACCTTAGAAGGATTACTTCCTTAAATTTGAAACTATACAACCTTGATCTTATTTTAGAAATCCTTAATGAAATTGCTTCATGGAAAAAATATCTTAGAATAAAACAATTTCAGCAATACGTGATGTTTTATTCACAGACAGAATGAAAGTTTTAAGCACAAAAATGATTAAAAAACTATATCAAATTAAGTAATTTTGCAGAGAATCGCTTAATATTCTCACGCACCATTTCTAATAGCTAAAAGTCTATTTCAGAAAGTAATGACATTTTATCATCTCTTATTCATGTTCGACTTTCATTTATGCATTAAAAGAACGCTAGGATATAAACGTGAGACACATGTCCAATTTTAGCGTGTCTGGCGAATTATGCAGGAAAAAATATCAGCTTGACAGTTCCTTGTCGTGTATTGGTTTAAAATGACAGCCAGCTGCCGTAGTTAATTGTATTTTTAATTATTTTTCATTGAGAGATTTGAAAGCTGAAAATAAGTTATATTCTTAATTACTAAACAGGGTCGTCCCAAATTCGTTCTACAAACTTTAAGGGTAGATAAAATGACAATGTAAACATCATTTATTGTATAGGAATGTACAGGCACAAGTGACGCTGTGAGGCGCAAACAAGGGAAATAAAAGGGTAAAAATGAAATTATCAGTTGGTTGAGGTGCCAGTTGGGGGCAGTAGATGTCTAGCCACCGTTAAACACGATACATCTCAGCAGAAAAAGCGTCATTCACCATTGTGCTGACGTTTACGATGGGAGACTTTATGTAAAAATGCAGAGATGCATTTCATGTACGGCCGTATAAATGGTAACGACAGAGCTGCGCTACGAAAGTAGCACGCACAGTTTCCTAATTAACGAATGCCGGATCGCAGCAATTTTTCAGCGTTTGCATCGTGTGACACTCATTGATCAAACTTCGTGAAACACACATTCGTTCCACGTCGCCAGACATGATGTTGGTCGACAAAGAGCTGTACTCAGTGCAAGCCTGGAAAAAAGCATCTTAAACGTGAGAGCTGTTTGATCAGTGTCAAGTACAAGAACTGTTGCTCATCACGTATGAATCAGCAGACCATTTGTTGAGAATTAAACGAAAATCGCTTACACCTCTTGCATTTTCAGTGAGGACAAGCTTGAATCCGGCAGGTTGTCTTCTCTGACAGCCAGTGGGTGGTTGGCACAGCAATGTAAGCTATAGCTGGACTTTATAGTTGCTGTGGTGAAGAGTTATGAACAGTTATTGTAAACAATACTTTTATCAACGACACTTGCAATAAACACTTTGTTTTTCCTTTCGTTTCCTATTTTTAAGTTTGCGCCACACCATATCAATTACACACCCATACATTCCTATACAATAAATGATTGTTACAAAGTCCTGTACCTATCATTAAAGTTTATACCATGAATTTGAGACCGCCCTGTATATTTCGGCGTATAACGTGCACCTTTCAAAAACTGCATTTTTAAAATTTAGATGTAATCACCGTAAAAAATGCACACCTTTTTTATTTCCTAATTTTAGTGCTCTCTCTCTCTCTCTATATATATATATATATACATATATATATAGGGGCCTAACATTTTTAGGCCTAACTTTTCAATATAGTTATGTTTTGCTATTATGGCGAAAATTTATGCTGCACTGGGATGGTTGGATCCGTAAATAATATTTAACCCTAATTTTGCTGGTCCTAATTTAGCAACAGCTTTAGAAATCATAATAGGTCTTCATTTTAGTCCATTGACTCTTCTGGTTTCTTAAATTTTAAAGTTCTAACTCTGTTTCATGCTATACATACGCTGAGTTAATTCTTGTACAATGTACTTTTCCATCATTTTTTGTAGTTGTGTTTCTTGAAATCTGGTTTAAATCTTCACTCTTTGTTTGTCGTATAATTTAGTATTATCAATTTTATTATACTATGTATTTTTTTCATTTTATAATACTATATATATATATATATATATATATATATATATCTTGTTCACAAATTTTCAATCATTAATAATATACATTTTATCCACCCACTGAAGTTCAAATACATTTTTTAAAACTTGTAGTGAATGACACATAATACAGTTTTTTCAACTATTAATTCATTAAATAAATTTATTTAACTAAAATAAAAAATTTCTTTGTTTATCTAAATTGAAAATGACTTTACGGAGTTATAGGAGTGTTAAAAATGTTTCGAGAGCCCAAAATATGAACAATTTTCGACTAGAAATAATTCTTTGAGGTTTAAATGAAATAATTTGATGCTTTTACACATTTTTTATAAAGGAATAAAGTTTCAAAAAAGTATAAAATGTCTAAAATATAATCATAATTTTAAAAATAATAAGCACATAAAAATAAGAAAAAATTTTGTAAAAAACAAATAGTAAGTTTTACGACGCGTATGATATTTTCTGCAATAACAATTCTAATTACTAGCAATAAGTTGATTTATAAAGTCAAATATATCTTTCTTACATGGTAGTGATTTTATATAAATAGAATAAAAAATAATATTTTAAAAAATAAAAAAGTACATTTTTAAAATTTTTTTTAAAAAAATTTAATTTTTTTGAAATTTTTCAAAAAATTACAAATATGTAATACTATAAATAGCTAGGATTTAAAGATTATGATAGAGTTTATAATTCTGTAAAGTTTTATGCATCAAAGTATGATAGTTTTTGAAACGCAATGCGCGTACTTGAAAAAAACAAACTGAGAAAAAAGGCTTTAAAGTTTTAAATTGAATTTGAGAATATAAATTTTAAAACTTACATGCTAAAATGCTCCAGGATCATACGATGTGCCTTCCTGTTGCTCAAACAGCTCAATTTCTTTAGTCTTTTTAATTTTTTTGGCTCTGCGAGCTTCAAAATATGATGCTAAGCTCCTGTTTCTTGACGTAAAGATTCGACGATTGTCACGTTCAGCCAAGGATACACAAACATTTTTGTTAATTTTTAAGCCAAATTTCTCTAAAATAGTAATAAGTATTTGATTTCCATCATTAAAAATGCTGGTTGCTAGATTTGCAGCAATCTCTGCAATCTGAAAGCTAGAACCAATCGTCTTAGGACAAAACTTCCAGATTAATGAATTTAAACTTTCATTAGGATTCTGTGTCTTACTTATTCATTTCTTCAGGAATGCCGGATGAGATAAGTCTGCAAATACAGGCTTAATTACATCTCGAACAGCTTTAGAAACTAAGGTTTGTGTTTACAATTTTGTAAATTATTATGTATACATTATTATTATTATTATTATTATCCTTACACAATGTATTTGGATTTGTAGGACAAAACCAGTTCATAGGTTCATCATCGGTGCTGCAAGAATGACCCCAAACAGCCCAAATGGCTTTCCGCATTTCCTTTACACTAGTAGAATTGCATCGAATAGCATTACCATAGTAATGCGCAAACTTATCAATTATACTATCAGTTAACCTACCTTTACCGCCTATAGTTTACCATCAGATAATTTCTTTTTACCATATACTAATTTAAGCTTCCTAAGTCTTGTACACATTATCTTTTGTACAGGGCCTACACATTCTATTTTCTGAATAAGATAGTCATCGCCGTTTGGCTTGTTTTCAGAAAGGGTATTGAATGTTTTTGTGTCACCGTCTCCTATGTAGTTCGAATATTTCAGGTTTTGTGAAGCTTTTCTGATCGATTAAAAATCCTCAACATTACGTCAACCTTCATCTTACCAGCAGAGCCAGAATAATTTTTTCTACATGAAATCTTATGCGCTCTTTGCCATTTATTGTACTTGATACCAAACTTTACCCCTTTATAACTGTTGCATCCTTTGCAAAATGAGGACACTTCCCTATCCAAAACCTTACCTGTTTCGGCCCCTATTAGAGTATATACTCCAATCAACGATGAATGTCCTCTCGTCTTCCAGGTCCCATCACCGCTTACCGTTAAAATGTTATCAGGTGACGAAGAATTTTCTTCGACAGATGCCCTGTTCATGCTTTCTTTGGCGACTTCCTTCATAACAAGTGAAAGTTTATTATTACTAACATCATATGATTTTTGTTCAACATGATTAGGAAGACTCATTATAGCACAACAGATTTTTAATGACTCTAAACCTTGATCTATGCATTCCATTGCTAAAATAGATCTTCTGTTAACTTCTGGAGCATTATTTTTATTCCCAGTGTTTTCACAGCTTGAAAAAGTACAAATACTCCCACAGTTTTTACAATGTATTTTAAAATTCGAACATAAGCCACGAGTGGATTTTTCATTAATTGTTAATGGTTTATGACATTTTAAACAGCGTGATACTGACAAAATAGCGCTCAAGGTTGAAATAAAATCAAAAGTACGATATCCTTTGAAGTTTTCACTTACCTTAACAAGATTTGAATTTAATGAAGTTTGAATTCTTGAGATTTTATTACTGGAAGCACACTTACATGTATTTCTCCTTTCTGCAACATTTGTATCAGGGAATGAATTGGTTCCCTCTAAATCTTTTTTTCTTAGGACGTTTACCTGAAGGTCTACGATGTATATTTTCCATTTCAAATCAAAAGATAAATAATGTTTTGACTTTCGATAAACTATTTCAAACAACGTTGTTTTGAATTTCGATAACTTATTTCAAACAACGTGCTATCATTACCAAAACAATGTAAACACAGAAAGAATGAATGTGTTGATTTGCAAGCTTCCTTCTCCTTCACCCAAGTGTTTAAAATATTTCATGAGGCTTTTTAAAGACAGAAAAATGAAACGTATGCGGAAATCAAGAATAAGTGAGCGTGGCATTTGTCCATTTAAACACTGTTAGTACTAAATTGCTGTTTGGAATTTTTTTAATAACTTTCGAAGTTTTTGTAGCACTATCACGTGGTTGGTATCAAAATGTTCAAAAGAAAATGAGGAACAACATATATTTTTTTTCGAAAATTCGAAAAAATCCGAGATTAAAACCCCTGAGACATCTTAAAAAAACTTTTTTATATCACTTGTTTTTAGAAGAAATCTTAAGTATGCATGCACAATGCTCTTATCTTTCTAGTCTGAAAATAGTCAAAGGTAATTTAAGTATGGGATAAAATTAAACTTGACATAATTAAGGTATCATAAAGAGGAATATGACGATTTTTTTCATGTTATCAATAATAAAAATTAAGAAGTTAGGTTTCTTTTAAATAAATATTATTAGATGCGAGCAGAAATATACTTTTTGTATGCCCATTTTACCTTTATTTTTAAAGCAATCAATGAATATGCGACGTAAAACGCGCACCCGTAAATATGAAATTTAATTTTGTGTTTTTTGAATTGTTATACGTCAGATTATGTGGTATGTTTCTAACTAAAAAAATAATGCATTCAAAATTATTACTACCTAGTTGGGGAATTACAATAAATGTATATCTGAAACGTTTTATGTCTTGGCGTATGTAGAATTTAATCCACACTAGATTTTGATTCTAAAAAGAGTTTCATCAAAACTAATTGCTGCAGATAGAATATGTATACTTTTTAGATTCTTAGTCTATTCATTGAATACTAAATTTTTTCTAAGATTGAGGGCGATTTATTTTAGTATCTTTTCCAAATAAAAAAAAAAGTTGAGGGTCATATTGTTTTTATCTTCAAATATAGTATATTACACTGTTAAGATCACCAATTTAAAATAAATATGTCTTTAATACTTAACATTTCAAGAATTTAGCATAATTTGGGAAAAACATAATGAACGAGTATTTTAAACTAAGCATATCGTGAAGAAGGTTGAAATATTCAATTTAACATTCCGGGAATAGGGCTTAACCAATTTATTTCCTCCAAACCAAAGATACTCAATCTCAGATTCTTAATCAAAACAAGATGCAATCAACTGTACCCTGCTTCCACAGTATTACTCACTTTATCAGAAAGGCAGCGATGGCGAAAAGAAATTTCTCTTTACAGATGCTTCATGAAGTGGAAGAGAAATTTCAGAAACAAATAAATAAATAAATCACATCAAGAAAAATAAAATGGGAAGGGGGGATAGAAATACTCGACCTATTTCATCATTTTAAAGAAATCTCTCCTTTTTCTTCAACGATTCCTTTGATTTTTTTGCCTTATTTTCATCCTTTAGCATTGAAAAGTTCTTTTCTGCGTTAACTGTTTCCTTTCATTCCTAAAAAGTGTTCGTCAGCTGATCAGTGGTTGAGGGTAACAGCTTGTCCGTGAGACGCGGCAGCTAATGGCCTATTGAATGTCGATCCAAATCACGCTTCTTTTTTTCTGTTTACCCTTCCGTTCTTCTAGATTGCCTTATTTTTTCTCCTTTACGCCGGGTAGATGTTGTTGTTATTGTTTGTCACCTTGTCCCATATTTTCTTCCTATGTGTTTTCAATTTTTGTCGTTTCAGATTTCAAAAAGAAAAAAAAAAAGAGTTAAAATAAAGGCATTAGATTTTGGTGGAAACTTAAGCCGAATTTGAACAAAAAGTGTAGCATGTTATGGAAAAGTATTTTTCTCCAAATAATTAATACATAAGGGAGTGTTCTAGATGTGTTAAAATAAATATTTATGAATATTTTTCTTGTGAAATACGAGGTATCTCAAAAAAAATTACATGTTGATTATCAGATTTAAAAATTTAAACAATCTATATTATACAATGCGTGCTATTATTCAGAAAGTTTTTAATGAAATTTCGTGTATGTTACTGAAACAAACCATTCTTACCCGATAAAAAATGCTTATCTGGTAATATTATTTGTACAAAATCAAAACATTGTAATAGCGAATATTTTCGTTTTCTAACCCAAATATAATCGTGAACATGCTGCCTTCAAATTAATACTGTGAATGAGTTTATCAACTATCACCCATACCCCCTATAATCTTTGGAGTGAATACTATACTAAGTTGTTTGATGCGAGAACTTAGTCTTGTAAAGCAGTGGCTTACAACCCCCGGTCCACAGACCGCGGATCAAATGGTAGCTGTCCACCCAGAAAACATTAAATTTATTACTTTTATATTTCTCTGGGGTTTGTGTGACTTTTCACGGAAATCACTTAATATTCAATCTTAAATTACTTTATGTCCATTTTTTAGTGTAATCGTATTTTATTCTGAAAGCCTATCTAAATACAATTAAATTTAAATTAAATAAACCATCCAAAATATAAACAATGAACGTCCCTACCGTCGGCAGGCTGCGGTAAAATTATGAAACGTTGACCGGTCAGTGGCGATAAAAAGGTTGAGTAGCACTGTTGTAAATGAAACGTGATGAATGCTAAGAAAGGATTATTGTGTGTGTGTGTGTGTGCGCGTGTGTGTATAAAATAGATTAAATAAGTGTTAAGAAAACTCCGATTAATATTTTTTCCTTATTGATTTTCAAAGAGATGTAAAGGAAATTATTGTTTAATACAGCGTTACTCCACCTGCGGCCACGTGCCGCATATGACAACCAGACCTTTCTGAGTGGCCCGGTCATGGCACGTTGAACAAATAAATTCAGTTATTTAAGAACAATTAAATTATTTAGGGAAAAATTATATTATTCAAGCAATCAAAAGCATTAGTTTTGCTATCGATGCTGTTCAGGTGTGAATTGCGATATATATGGGTTTTTTTTTTTGTAATTGTAATGGTTTTGGATAACAAATAGCAGTAAAGTAGCGACCAATTTATAGTTGAAACTAATTTTTCACTAACTCTCATGTCTTCCTAGCGAAAACTATCTAAAAAAATACATTCAAGACGATTAGGATTTTGACTATTTCGTATAGATAAACAAATATGAATCAACAACTTGTTTGATTTGTCGTACAATGTTATACTTAAAAATATGGTTTTGCTCGTCACTATACGACAGAGCACAGATTTTTAATGGTTCTTTTTCTGAGAATATCATACAAGGCGAGATAAATTGACTTTCTATAAGAAATTCTTTGCAACAATAACAAAATAATTTTGCCGGTGGTAATGCTAAAAAATTCAGAGGTAACAAAATAATCCTATAAAATGTGTTACATTATATATATATTAATAATGCCATATGACTTGATACAGAAATTGTTTTAGTGTTTCGAAAATGCTTACAGTGATGTCTGTGGTAAATTCAGATATTTGTTTGAAAGTTATTTTTAGTAATATCAAAATGTATTTGAATAAATTTGAAACAAAAATGCACAAGCAAGTTTAAACTATTTTTAAACCAATAGTACTTATTTCCATTCCGCGCATGATAAATTAATATCTGATGTAATAATAAAAGTGAGGTTTTGTAAAAAGAAGAAAAAAACAAATTATCAAAGTAAACGGTAGTTTTATTTTTATGACAGTAGAATACAAATCATTAATGAAAGGAAAACAAATTTACCCCATAACTGGGTAAACAATGCATCAAACCTATTTTTTGTGAGTTTAGATTGATAGAGTTTAATGAGGTTTTAAAATAAAATCCAGAATAATGAGTTTTAAAATATATTTTCACTATTTACCTTATTTAAACATCCTTGGTCTTTTAGCACCCCATCTCCCCATTAATCCTTATGTTGCAGTCCGTATGAAATAGTTGTCATATGCATGTACCCCTACGGAAAAAAGGTTTGAGTACCCCTGATTTAGTATTTATTTTACCAATTACAGGGAGGTGATTGCCATATTTTTTTAAAAACGTAAATCAACTTAAATTGCACCCAGTCTATAACTTCGTTAGAATTTTTCTAATAAACCGGGCCTTATAATATTACGATGCACGCCACCAATAGCCGTAGTGTAGAGTCCAAATTAGATGTTAATAAAAATTCTTTCATTCGAAATATTTTTAAAAAGGAAGCTGCAAAATGTATTATATATTTATATTATACATCTACTAATATATATATTATATATATAAATACATATCAGATATGTTTGGAAAAAACTCACTTATTAGTCTAAATTGAGCAGCTTATTAATTAAAAGATCCATGTATATGAAAGGTATGATGCTGTTAATAAATTTCGAGTCAAATGTTTATTTATGAATAGGGAAAGGCTCATACGATATAATTTTTAAGATGTTTTATGTTTATTCCATAGTGCTGAATATAGTGTAAAAACATGTAGCTGATTTAATTTGAAATTTAAATTGTTGTTACATTTGAAAATTAATAGATTCGACATAAAATGAAATTATTTCACTTCACAACGTTTAGACTATGGCAATATTATCATAAAATATGTTTGTATTTTTTATATTTTTGATTTTTATGACTTTCTCCTCGGGAAAAAAGAAGTGATTGTAAATTGTATAGTGTATACTAGAACAGAACCACATAGGTATCTATAGGAAAATTATAAAATGCTTTACCAAAACTGGAACAGATGTATTTTATTATCAAACGTAAGACAAGCTAAACAAATCGTTGTCATGAATGCTTATAATATACTTTAAGAAAGAGTAAATAATTTTCCCCGAGGAAAAGAATTTATATAGCTTTACAATAGAAATTCAAAAATTGTTATTTATAATGTAAGACAAAAATAAATCTTTGAATCATAAAGAGTGAGAAATATATTTCAATACAATTGAATTTTTAGCTTAATTTCTGCAATCTATAAATTCTAAATAAATAAATAATAATAATAAATATACTTTATCAATACTTCTCTAAAGTTTTGAATACTGTCTCTGACGAATAAAATTTAAAATTTTCTAAGTTTGAATTTTTAAAATGTCTGGGATGTAATGTAAATTCTATATCTAAAGCCTTAATTTGTATTTTTTAAAAGATTATAACAGGCATTTTTTTTTAAGAAATCTTAGTTGACATGCTATAAAATACTTTTATTTTTCTGAAACCAGCTCTATATATTTTAAACAATAGATAATATCTTTTTTAAAAGCTTTTATTTAACTTACAATGTATGTATGTATGTAATTTGTTCGGGTGGAATCTTGCAACTCAATTTTGAAGCTGATATCTTCCTCCCATTGAGCTGAAATTTTGTATACACGTTTAGTTTGGATGACAATGCATGTTTTGACCATTTATATTCCAATATTGCAATTAATTAAAAATATATTAATTAAAAACGTTAAACTAGTTTTGGGCAACAACTTGGATATATCTGCATTGTTGTAATAATGTTATTGTTACAACAATGACAAAAGTTGGCGTCGAAAATCGGTTTTCAGCCAAACTGGAATTTCATAACGTTGCGCTATTGACTGTATTAATTAACTTTGTCTAAAAAATAATTACATTTCTACAACGTAAAAATAATCTTATTTCTACAACATATGCAATTTTTTTTTACAAATTTCTATCTATTTTCTTGGATTTAAATTCAAAACAAAAAAAGTAGAGCTATTTTTCAAGTAGATTGGTACATTGTATACCTTTCTCAACGCTGCCAAGTTAAACTGAGATGGAGTATTATAGAAATTCTAACTTTAACCCCTTAACTGGTTTGCCCGTACACCTTACGGGCTACTGAAAGTTAGCCAGAACCGGTTTGTCCGTGCGCTGTACAGGCACCGAATTTTTTTCTTTCTATATTTTATTTGCATAGACATTTTTATTCCTATAATAAGGTTATTAGTATAGTGTGTCTTTAGGAGATGCAGAGAGAGAGAGAGTTTGTCCATGGTACTGAACTACTCTTCATTCAGAATTTTGGTAGTGGTGAAGGTGAGAATTTTTCACTGAAGGCAAGAATATATATATTCTTGAAAATATTTGATAAAGAACAGGATTTACAAGACAATGTACAATGTGTTGCCTAAGAAAAAGGAAAATGGATAGATAATCCAAAGAAGTCGATATTATCTCTATATCCATTGGAATATAAGACTTAGTGTTACACTATTCTTCTTATTGTGTGTGCATATAAATATGCACACACACACATGAAATCCTATCAATCGTATGAAAAAGAGGTATGAACATGAAATTTTTTGGTAAGTGGAAGAAAACATATTTTAAGATATATGTGAAATATTCTTCATAGTACGCAGAATGTACTTATTAAAAGCAAACATTTAAGGGTTTTTGTGTTCAAAAATTATAAAATAAATAAAGGTGAGTAAAATTTTAAACCGGAGATTAAAATAAAAATCTTCCATTTTAGCGCGTTCTGTTAATTATTATGCTTAGTTACATGCAGTTAAAACATGGGCTTTTTTTGGGAAAATTTTGGTCAAAAAAATTGACCGCTTAAGAGGTTAATCTATGAAGCTCAAACAAAAAATAATTATAGAATCGGAAAGATAATTTATTTCGTCCCGATACGGTATAATGTTTTTTACAAAATAATAATATTTGTATTTCTTACGATTTTTTTTAAATGTCAAAATCGATGCGTTTTTATGAAAATAATGTCTAAATCGACGCGCATGAATTTTTTTTGTTTAAATGAATTGACATTCCGTACTAAAACAGCTCATGATTCGCTCTTTTAGAATCAGTCATTTAAAAAATAAAATGTCAAAAAAAAAATTTTACGATTTTTCAAAAAATACTCAACATTTTAATGTTTAATAACTTCGTCATTTATGAAGAAAATCTCATAAAACTTTTTTCATGTGTAGGATAATATTACCCAAGATCTGTACGAAGATTGAAAGAATTGCTTAAAATTTACGGATTTAAGAAAAAATGTT